>JAFIRS010005790.1:0-49325 GCA_018342105.1 Gonioctena quinquepunctata | reverse complement strand
GAAATACCCCCACCATACAACAAGTCCGATGCGATGCGCAATCTGTATGGATTTTGAGGAGATTCTCTTGATATTCAACGCACTCATCAATACTCGCAGTTCACTCTTAGCTCTCTCACAGGACAAACGCCCTCCTCGCTTGGAGAGTACAAGGATTCATGAAGGTCATGACTACACAGAATATGTATGCCTACACCACAACTTTAGTCAAGGTCAAACAAACATCGAGATCAAATCTTAAGGTTGCCGAAACAATCCCAACATCAAATCTTAAGGTCAAATCCCAAATCAAAACTAAGGTAAATCTCAAGGTCAAAACTAAGTGAATCTCAAAGTCGACGAAACCCCATGTCAAAACTCAATGACAAATCTCAAAGTCAAATCTCAAGGTCAAACACACACACATTGCACACCTGCAACCATTCAAGGTCACACGTGACGTCATAGTGGTGGGGGGAGAGCCAGAACCGGCTTAAGTCTCCTACTAGCACAACTGTATGCTAAATAGGTATATTTGGAATCATATAATGAAATAAAACATGAAAATATTGAATATTTTTTTATTCAATATATGAGAGACTTAAAACATTTGTTGATACTCAGGTAACAGTAAGTAGCGTGGCACTTGTGTAGGTAAGAAATACTAGCGACCAATTTATGGCACCGGTAACAGGTATACGTGTCACAAAAAAGTTAAAGAATTTTTAGAGTCCATTTTATGGATGTCAGAGCAATCCTACTCACTTCTACCCGGACTCTAAGCCTATTCCAGCGTTGGCCGATTTTATAATTCACTTATTTTCATGTTGGGTGTCAATATACATTTTTACAAATCGCATCTTAAGAAGTGCCTGTGATTTAATTTCAGAATCAGTTTCATTCATGGAGACATAACTAATGTTTCTCTAGTAAACTGCGGCTACCTTTGAGCTTCGACTCCGAAATTATAGAAAAGGAATTTCCAGATGTGCAAAGTAGTCAATAGAATGTCATCCATATATGTAGACAGGCTTTTCGAAAATAATGAAATAATTATTCTTGTATTTTTTTTCATTAAAAAGCTCTAAAATACCTATAATTTGGAAATATAACCCTTTTGTAATATATTTGAAAATTATTGATATAAATAAAGTGAAGTATTGACATTCGACCTTGATTAAATAAACTTTCTTGAAGATTGACTCTCAATATTGCTTGAATTTTTTACTAGCTACAAGCGACAACTTTTTTTTCCGTGAAATTAGTTTGTATTCATTCTCCGCTACCTACCTATTCTGTGATTTCTATTATCTAAAATTCTCATATTCTTTTGAGATTCTAGAAAATGCTGTTTCATGACTTGTTTCAGTTCGATTACTTGTAGAATTTTTTTTAGAAATTCTGATAGATAATTCTTTTCATTATCTACGAGGAATTTTGTTGACAATAACCTGAAGCAATGACTGGTATATTGTTCAACTATTTATGTATTTCATTATCTTGTCTTAGGTTTATTAATTAAGTCGAGTAGAACTATAATGAGGAAAAAGAATATTTGCAATTCATGTAACCTCAAGTTTCTTGTAGTTTGGACGATCGTATAATGAGTGGAAAGCCCTTGAATAATTTACTTTCAATTGACCAAATTGACCTTTCAACTAATTTGGGTTTTTTGATTTTCTGTCATGTTTCAAGGTTTTGAACGAGGAATACGTGAATTATCTTGGAAACTATAATTTAAACAAAAGTTCATTTTCCTTAGATACAATAATCTAAGAGGATAAATCAATGTCATACGACCATTTGTGATTACATAAAAAATGAATCTTCGTTATTACATCTAAACATTGTATACTGCCTAACTCATACAGGTCTGTTGCCAGCTATGCTTGTGGTTAAAACACTTCTGAACTTTTTTTATTGAAGGTTATTGCTAAACTACTTTGCTTAACCTAATTTTATTCGAATTTCATACTTTCGGAAACATGATTTCACACTTTGCTTGAGTTATTTGTGACTCTTTTCTCTCGGCGATACTATTGGACAACTTTTTGAATAACTGAAAAGTGACACATTTCTCCAAAAACTATAAACTATTTGATTTTAATTGATATTTATTCATTATTCAAATTATTTGATGATGGATGGATGATATGCTCATACCAACCTTGATGGTATGAGTAAAAATCTCAAAACGGTTACTTCCTAGTGTCGGCTTTGATATCGGATAATCAATGCATGCTTAATTCGAAGAATGCATCAGAAAAAAATCTTCACGGGTTAACGGATTAACTGAATCTCTTTACGTTCCCGAACAAAAGCATCGAAAGTCAGTGATGGCAATTTACTCCTCTCGCATGTATTCACTTATCTTCATTCACATCGATTTCGATCACGATCTGCCACAACGGTTATCGGCACTTATGCAACTTATATCGACAACGTCCGTCGACCAAACCAATCTCGATCTGGAGGAATAAATCTCAGATAAGTAAACAATGGACAAAATAGTCGGTGAATGGCACACGTGTGATTAAAAAGTTACATTCAACTGACACTCGATTGTCACTTTTGCCGGGAGGAAAAGCTATTAACCTTCTTTTGAACTGTGATTTGATGTGATGGGTCGGACCTGCTCTTCATCATTTAGGCCCATTTTCACAATATTTAATCACATAGTGGTTAGGACTACACTTTGGGTTAGTGATAAAAAAGTTAACCATAGTTCGACTCTATCATAACCCAATTCGATGATTTGAATTTACCAAAAAGACAATGACCCTCGTTCTCGATCGGGGTATTGTAAATACACATAATAATTTGGGTATGTCTCATATTAACGCATCGACCAAGAATTATCTGACTGACAATAACCTCAATTTTTCATGAATGGTCCCATAACTCTATCTATGAAAATATATCTGTTCTGTCAATTCCAATTAAAATCATCATTATAATATGACCTAACTTTTTCATGAAACAATCGATCAAACAGTGAAAAATAATCTGTTCCGATCTACTCTCTTAGCTAATTTCAGATACCCCTTGACAAATATATTTTTTGTCCAGTAGATAGTGGATTGAAAATACTATCATTATCATACAACGTTTTGGATTTCATCCACTTGTTGACAAAAAGCTACTGGGTTGAATGTTTTAAAAAAGCAATAAGTTTTCAGGGTTAGATTGTTTACCAACGCTTAGTTCAATTGAAAGCTTGTACGAATTATAACGAGATTCGGGACCACTTTCAAGGCCTTGAAGGGTGATACATCGATTAGAGGATCACACTTCTGCCACTGAGCCACTATCCACCCACAGTGATTGAGAATATCGCCATGCCTTGTAAAATCGAGCATTGGCCCATTGGCAATTTTGTGATTGCTTGTTCTACATGTACTGTTGAATACGTGCGTGAAAAACATTACTCCGTTTATCTTCTAAATAAAAGTAGGATTTTTTCAATTCGACGGAACTCAAGTTTTACACAAAGAGAATATATCAGGTTGATCCTCGCTAGATGGCGATGAGTGACCAATATTCATATGAGTGGTGTATTCAAACCTAAAGACAATATCATTTGCAGAAACTCACTTTCAAGGAGACCAAGTATGTTCTAATTTGCTTGCAAAAAAAAAATTCCGTAGTTTCTGGACAGCTCAGTGAAGTCATTCGGGGTTATTATTATGAACTATTTTGAAAAAATGTTACACACTATTTGTGAATGTTCGAATTGGAATAAAACCAAAATTTTTTCTTATATTATGTGAAACAAACAAGATGGTGTGAAAATGTGTGCTTATATTGTTGGGAATGTTTGAAGTTTTAGCATAGAATATCATTTGTAAGTATTATAAGTTAGCCATGTCCCATCACTAGTTGGTAAGACAATTAGTCGTGCCTCTTATTTAGTAAATATATAACACTTCATCACCTAGATGAATAATCTTCGGTATGTTAGATAATTTCTCTGTTGTCTTTCTTCTTGAAGGTTTTCTATTCACTTTTTTTGGCCACAGACCATACAGACTTTGAGAAGAAACTTAATTTTTATTCAAGATCCCAAGAGCCCGTCGTCCGTCTATAGACTCACTCAATCCCAGATCAGTCAACAATCCCAAGATATTCGACAAGTTTTAAGTATAGTTATTCTAATCCCAATTGGAACGGCAATTAAAACAAGAGCACTACGAGGAGTGTTCATATGCACTGCCCGGCAAATGGAAAATTTATATACAACCAGTAATTTTACTTTCAAAGCGTTCCTGGTACAATCATAAAAAAGTTCTGTCGTGTGGAAGAGAATTTTTATGTCGGTCCAATTGGGATTAGAAATACTATATACAATGGTCAAAATCATATAAACATTGATATTTCAAAAAGTAAACTGTACCCATGTATAGTTTCAAAAATTGACACCAGAGGAAGTAGTCGTTATTTTGAATTCCCAATAGTGAACCCCTTTGCGATTATCAACCTTACAGTGGTGTGATTCTGGGTACCGTAGAACTCCACGTCCCATCGAATGAGTGAGATGGAATTACGACTGAATTGATGGGTGGACTGAGACATTACTGCCGCTTATAGTTTTATTTCTGCATTCTCAAATATGCTACCAATGAAAAACAATTCAATGTAATGAATACTAACATTAATAAACCTAATACAGACACTAGAGAGCCCGGCATTGGGTCCGAAAATGAGAAATCCGCCCTTGTCGAAGTTAACGCAAAAACTTTCGTGTCTGTCTGGTACAAATCGTGCAATCGATTTCAAACTAACTTCCCGATGAGCTAGAGACTTGAAACTTCAGAAATAGCTCAGAACTGGATACGTTTTCTTGTCTATCCGTTTGTTCGTTTTCTTGCGGAGCACAAAAAGTGAGGTTAGGATCACACAACCTCTCCATAGCAGAATGTTCAATAAGTTAATATGCACTGTATTCAACTACCTTCCAAAAATTCACTCAATATAACAACGAAATTATAGTAAAATTAAACCGTTTGTCTGTGCTAATAATAATAATATTGAGAAGCAATCGATTTTAAATGATTTTTCCGATGAGCTAGAGACTTGAAACTTGACAATGCCATATTAATCCGCTTTCTTAACTGCCTTTTTGTTGTTTGTTTGTTGTCTGTAATAATAATAATGATATTAATAAGGAGCAATCGATTTTAAACTAAATTCCCGATTAACTAGAGACTTGAAATTTCAGACATAGCTTTTAGAACTGCATGACAATGCAACAATAACCCACTTTCTTTTCTGTCCGAATGTTCGTTTGTCTGTAGTAATAATAATAAGGAGCAATCGATTTTAAACTAATTTGGCGATGAACTGCAATTAACCTGAAATTTGCCACATGTCTCTATCATAATCTCATCAAGATGTTCAAAATCGATTGCAAAATTTCACACACATACAAGACGTGCAGAAAATTATTATTTGGTGATTTTTTTCATATACCACGTTTTTAAAACGGACTAAAAAGTATAAAATAATTTCTCCCAGCCCCATACAGATTCATAACCCAGTACAGATTCCTAACACT
Organism: Gonioctena quinquepunctata; assembly: GCA_018342105.1. Lineage (NCBI taxonomy): Eukaryota > Metazoa > Arthropoda > Insecta > Coleoptera > Chrysomelidae > Gonioctena > Gonioctena quinquepunctata. The sequence goes on along the minus strand of JAFIRS010005790.1, from coordinate 43,792 downwards.
ATACAGATTCCTAACCTTATACAGATTGCCGTGAAAATTTGTGATTGTGAATTTTCAATAGCTAGTAGAATAGTTGTAAGATTTAGCAAGAAAAACGTGGGGCGCACGCAATAGGTAATAGTAAGGAGTGTAGGGAGTAGCTGTAGTGGAGAAAACTTCATATCATTTGCAGTGCAATAAAATTGTTAGTGACTTAGGTGAACTATCTATGCATCAATAATCTATTGCATGTTCCCTACTTTTTTGTGGATGAATACTTATTCTTGACACTTTTTTGGAATTATACAATCTGAAAAGAAAATTGAATGGATCAGGTAATCTATATAAGTGTAGAATGGAAAGTAATAACTTTGCCCTGATAAGTTACTGCCTACATCAAATTATTTTTTTCAAATGGAAGAATATTCAATTAGTGAGTAACTTGTATTACAATTCTTGCCTATCAGAAAAAATATTGAATTAAAAGATACCTACTTATCTGTATACTCTTGACGTTTCGGGTACTGTATCCGTTCATGTTTTCAAATATCTTCTGAATATGGATGATAGTTTTTCAGTTCTCGCTGTATTTCTCACAATGTTTTTCGAAAGTGATCTTTTTCTACTGATGTCAATAGGATGATGAAACATTGTCTTGTTTATTAGATGTATGTGGTGTTGTCCGGATTATGGAGTCAACCCATTGTCGCTCTGTCAAATACAAGATTTTCTTTCAGTAAGGGTTTTCACCCGATAGTAGAATGAGAAATTAAAAGAATCTAGAATGGGGCGTACCAAGAGAGGATTCAACAAAGTACATTTCAATTTCATTTGGATTGAATCTGTTTTTTTTTAAGCCTAATATGACAATTTCATTTCAATTTTTTCCAACATGAAATTATTTTCATGCCTGATGGTAAAAGCTACACCTACTATATAATAGGTTATACATTAATGAGTGATGAGAAAGGGTTTTGACATCCTTCAAAATATTTGAATAATTTTTATTATGTAACCTTTTTCCTTCAACTTGTAGTATTTTGGTTATTTTGAATCAGCACTGAATTTAGCGATGGTAAATTTTATGTCATATTTGCGTCATATCCACTAGTATTGGAAAAACCAAAGTGATTTGGAAGTCGATCATTCTGCCCAGTAGGTCGAAGTCATTAAATAAATAAAAAAGCCACAATAATCGCCCTCCCAACCGATTCATCTGCACTGACATGGATTATTTCCAATCAACTTATGTGGAGGAACGAGAAATGTTAGCGTAGCACCATTTTTATCAAAATTGTATTACGCATATTTCCTGCAACTAATAAAAAAAGCGAATAAAAAATTATCTCTGAATCCACGCGGGCAAAGCAATCATTTTTTATGTAAACATTCTTTAGGCCCACTACGAGGCAACTGAATGCTTTGGATGACGTCAGCGTAATTGAAGTGAACATGCGTTAAATCAGTAAAACATTGAATAATAGTGGTGGATTGAAATGGCTGACTCACAAGGGCATTTCACACTTTCATCTATAAATAACAATAAACGAAGAAAAATTAGCTGTGGGGCACACCCCATCTTTTTTGAAATGCAGCATTCATAAAACATTTTTAGGGCTGTACGGAGTCAATTTGATCAGTCAATTCAACAGTCAATTTACCGGTCAATTGACCAAGTGAGATATTTGAGCCCAGTCAATTGAGCGGTCTTGCACCAAACGCGGGTCGTCCTAATCAAAGCCCGGCTGAGTGTCCGCTTCGGGATGGTAACGCCCAGGAGAAAAATTTAACATTCGTAGTCCAGACTGGGAAACGGTGTAAAGCACCAACTGCAGACTTAATTTATTTTTTTGTCGCGTTGCTCCATGCAACACATCCATCGGATGTATTTTGAAAGCCAATATTTTTAATTTTGCCATGTCAGTTGGAGACAATGACAGGCGGCTATGTTTTTTTCGCGGCCCTGTTATTGTTTCCCAATCGTCGGCCATGTTTGTTTCTCTCCAATGAAAGACGACTACGTTTTTTTCTCTTAGCATCGGCCATATTTTTTCACAATGTGACACGTACCTCGTATAGGTTAGGCAAGACCCCTCGTATATATTACGTTAGTTGAGACCCTCGTATATATTACGTTAGGTTAGACCCTCGTATATTGAGCCCCCTCGTATATATTAGGATAGGTTAGACCCCCTTGTACACGTTCACGCTCACGCAGTTCAGGTTAGATACCGAAAATCGTGAGCTAACCCAACGTAGACCTCCTCGTACACGTACACATAATTCCAAGGTTGGGTTAGGTTAGCAGTCAACCCAACGTACAGGTTAGGTTAGATACTGAAAATCATGAGTTAACCCAACGTAGACCCCCGTACACGTTCACGACCGGAGTGGTGAAAGTTCAAACCAGACATACCTACGTACATTTGTCTGTTTTTTCGGTATACTTGTGTTTCCATTTGGTATTATTTTCCACTTTTTTTGTATAGTGTTATTCATTTCGAAACACTGGTGAAGTGTATTCAAATCTTAGGACAATATCATTTGCGAAAACTCACTTTGAAGGAGACAAAGTATGTTTAATTTGCTTGCAAAAAATCTTTTTCGAAGTTTCTGGGCAGTTTAGTGGTCATATGGAATTTTTATTATGAATTATTTGAAAACAAAACTAACAAAAATGGTTTTTTATTTCATCTAAAACAAACAAGTTGGTGTGAAAATGTGTCCTCATCACCTAGATATACATATAAAGTCACACTTTTTCCATACTGTATGAATAATCTTCGATACGTTAAATATTATCTGTTTTTCCTCTTCTCAGCTCTATTTTTTTTCTTCTCAACTCTATTTGAAGGTTCTCTCTTTCAGTTTGCTCACACACGCTACAGGAACATTTTGGGAAGGAATTGTATTCTTCTTCAAGGTTTCAAGAGCCCGTCGTCGGTCTATAGACTCACTCAATCCTAGATTAGTCTGCACCAGTATGTTACATTCATTTTCTCGCGGAAAATGATGAAAATATTCTAGTACAACGGGATCCTTCTGCTCAAGAATCACTCATTTTTTCACTCGAGGACGTATAATAGACAACCAGGTAAATCAGAATATTCACCAGGTAAATCAGAATTTCATTGAATGTCAACAATCACAAGAGATTCGACAAGTTTTTATGTGTACAACGGCTCGTATCATATTAAGATTATTGTTTCAAAAAGTATACAATGTTCAATTATCAACTAGATATACATATAGTCACTCTTTTCCATACTGTATGAATAATTTACGGTATGTTGAATAATATCTCTTTTTTATCTTCTTAATTATTTTTTCTTTCTTTTCAACTCTCTTGAAAGGTTTCTTTGTTCTTTTTCATTTTTTTTCTTGGCGACAGACGTTACAGAAAGATTTTGGAAAGGGATTGTATTCTGCTTCAAGAGCCCATCGTCTGTCTATAGACTTTCTCAATCCTAGATTGGTCTTCACCAGAAGGTTATATTCATTTTCTCACGGAAAATTATGAAAACTTATTCCAGTACAACGGTATCGTTTTGCCAAGAGTACACAACAATAATGATTTGAACTTGAACCACTCATTTTTTCACTCGAGGACGTACAATAGTCAACCAGGTACACAATAATTTCATTATATGTCAACAATCACAAGAGATTCGACAAGTTTTAGGTATACAATGACTAAAATCATATAGACATCAAAGTTTCGAAAAGTAAACCAGAGGGAGTTTATGTTATTTTGAATTCCCAATACTTTCTGTCATTTTTTAATAGTGACTCTTCCGTTTGACAGATAGACAGACACGATTACATTACTTGACCACTAGGGGGGCCGGTCAAATAAAACAACCATCAAGTCAGTATAGAATATCTTTAATCTCTCATATTTTCAAGTAATTTCATTCAAATAATGAAATGAAAGTAAGATATAGTAAATTGTTCTCAATAAACACGTGACATGTGGTGTATATCAATAAATGTTTCAAAATTACTATAAAAATTAATCTTTAGAATATGACATTGCTGTTGTTCGGTGTGTCAATATTCATGATCAACCTTTGATTATAGTGTTTTTCTACATGCCTCCAAATAAAACTGTATCAAGCATTATACAATTTATTCATCAGCAATTTGAGAGAAAAATTGAATTTAACAATGAATAATTCTTCACGTCAATCAACAACGATATGTGTACGACAATTGATGCAGTTTTCTGAAAATATTAATAAAGTTCAAGCTTTTAATTTTATTTATCATAAACCTTCAATTTCATAACTGAATTTCAATTATAATTGTAATTATTGATGTAATCATTGATGTAACTTTTTGTTAACTTTAAATTATATTATCAATATCAACTATTAAATTCTAACATTAATTTTTAGCTTAATCGTAATATCTGCCACAACGTCAAAGAAGTTTTACTTCAACCGAGCGTGAAGGTTACATGCACTGATTTTTTCAAAGACTATTTCCATCTGATAAGTGAACAGAAGGAAAAAAAACATATATATTGCAAAAAAAGTATGCCCAGTATATTTTAGATATACAGATCATCCTGTTTCAGCCTATTATAAAATCAAACGTTCGCTTTCAAACATTCACTCAAGATCTGTGAGATTAATGCTAATATGTCGATTCAATCGGCTATGGCTAGTATTGCTCAATTGCCTATTCGTAGACGTTAAAAGTAGAAATATGGAACAAGAGCCTCAACATTCCAATTCACGATTTGACGTTTCAATAACCTTTCAAATGATTCATGTCGTGTCCATTAATGTTGGATTTGATAGAATTCCATAACTTTGCTAATTTGCTGGGAATTCACAGATAATAATATCAATCGGAAATACGGATAATCATAACTACAGTGTAAGAGGTGAAGTTTTTTCCTTGAAGTAAGGAAATCGTAATATTGATCCGATTTTCATCGTTACAGTCAGTGCAGGACACGGCCGGTAAAGAGCATATGTTTCGTATACATAAATAAAAGCTTGTTTGTGTGAGTTATCACTGACAGAAACGTACATGGAGTTGCCTTTCAGATACTCTATATTAGTTCTGGTCACATTATTGTTACGTCACTTCCGGTAATAATTTTAATTCTCTCTATAAGTAAGTTTCATCGTGTGCAAAAAAATGATCATGTGGCACCATCGTCAGTTTCGGTCAGTGTTATTTCACACAAAATATTTTTCAATTCACGGCTGCTATCTCTCACACTATATTGTGCATTTATATTGTTTATATCATTTGAATTCAGGAGGTATAACTACCACAATAAACCGGTAAATCTGTGGAACTCTAATGAACATTTTATAATTCTGTTTCAGTATGGGCTGGACTAACTCGATGAAATTTTCAGTTAAGCCTGTTTAGCGTTTACACTAGAATTTCAGAGATCGGATCATTTGAATGAATTCAAGCGCAATTCTACGTTTTAAAACAGAGTTTCTATATAAATGACATTTTCAAAAATTTTGCAGCTAATTTGAATGGCATTGTTTCCAGAATGTTTGTTTAATCCACCCCATTATTATATTCTTCTGGCTTATTGCAATCGTATCGCAATAGCCCACTTTGTAATCCACTTTCATTCAGTTATGGTGAGTTAGCTGGTGAAGAAAAATACATAAATATCGAAAAGGCTTACGTCACAAGCTACCTATTGATCTTAATGTACACATCTCCAAAATATAATCGTACCGCACGTGTATGATAAAATGGAATTGACACAACAGACCGGCTTCGGTGTATACCATAACTATATGATCACCATTCTACCAAATGTTTCGAAAGTATTTTCTCATTTGCCTTACCAACACTCGGAAGTTTTCATAAAAACTTATAGGATTAAAGATCACAGTGCCTTACTTATTATGGGATCCAAAACTACTCTATTTTGAAATTCCGCATTATAAGTGACAATTTATCTATTCTACTTTGTTTACATATCTTTCATCGTTCTTCAAGCTTTTTTCGCCACCGTATCTAATATTATTTTACTCGAAATTAAGTACATAAAACCACCTACCAAAACTGATTCCCATGATCATAATATGTGTTCGGTTTTCGTAATTAACCGAACTGTGGTGAATTATCTTAATGTTCGCCTACCTCAACTCATTCAATTAAAACTGTTCAGACGGTTTATTGTCAAGGGAAGTCAATAAATAAATATACATTGCACTACAGCTTACAGTTAATAGTCCAAGAACAAATTTTGAAATTTTTCTCATGAAACAATTACATAAAGTTGATAATAATGGAAAAAGAAAGCTTAAAATACCTATAATACATTCGACTACTACTGAACAGTGCACTTAGCACATGTTTCAGTTCACCTTGAACTTCAAGAGCATAGGTAGGTAGCAGGCCAGTGTTTCAGTGACCCATATATGTTTTACTTCTCTATTCAACTACGATATTCCTGTGTTATGTAGTAATATACGTTGTTATTTCTAAAATTCATAGCTTGAATAATATCAATGAAGTAAGGGTCAATTGTTATACTTCATTTGGCGCGTTTAGTTGAAAGTGAAATTGGGAGCTGCGCGCGCTCACAGTTATGAAAATCCGACAGTATTGGGAATTGAAAATAAGGGATACTCCCTCTGGTGTCGATTTTGGAAACTATACATCACTGTTTACTTTTCCAAATATCAATGTTTATAATATGATTTTAGCCATTGTTTACCTAAAACTTGTCGAATCTCTTGTGATTGTTGACATTTGATGAAATTCCTGTTTACCTGTTGACTATTGTTTGTCCTCGAGTAAAAAAATGTGATTCAAGTTCAAATCATTATTGTTGTTTACCTCAATGTGACTCTTGGCAAAACAATACCGTTGTACTGGAATAAAATTTTATCATTTTCCATGAGAAAATAAACGTAACGTTCTGGTGCAGACTAATCTAGGATTGAGCGAGTTTATAGACAGACGATGGGCTCTTGAAGAAGAATCCAGCCCCTTCCCAAAATCCTCCTGTATCGTCTGAGGCCAAGATAAAAGTGAAAAAGAGAACCTTCAAAGAGAGTTGTGAGGAAATAAAATAGAGTTAGGAAGAGAAAAAACAGATATTATTCAACATACCGAAAATTATTCATACAGTATGGAAAAAGAGTGACTATATATGTATATCTAGGTGATAAGGACACACTGTTTACTTTTCGAAACATTAATGTTTATAAGATTTTAGCCATTGTACACTAATAACTTGTCAAATCTCTTGTGATTGTTGACATTCAATGAAATTCTGGTTTACCTGGTGAATATTCTGTTGACTATTGTACGTCCTCGAGTGAAAAAATTAGTGATTCTAGTTTAAATCATTATTGTTGTGTACCTCAATGTGACTGGAATGAGTTTTTATCATTTTCCTTAAGAAAATGAATGTAACCTACTGGTGTAGACTAATCTAGGATTGAGTGAGTCTAGAGACGGGCTCTTGGGATATTGAAGAAGAATACAGTTCCTTCCCAGAATGTTCCTGTATCGTGTGTGGCCACGAAAAAAGTTAAAAAGAGAACCTTCGAAGAGAGTTGAGAAAAAAAATAGACTTAGGAAGAGAAAAAAGAGATATTATTCGACATACCGAAGATTATTCATACAGTATGGAAAAAGAGTGACTATATATTTGTATAGGTGATAAGGACACATTTTCACACCATCTTGTTTGTTTTAAATGGAATTTAAAAAAAACTATTTTTGTTAGTTTTATTTTTAAATCGAACATTCACAAATAATAATGTGTTACATTTCTTCAAAATAATTCATCATAATTCCCGATGACTTTACTAAGCTGTCCAAAAACTTCACCACTTCACTAGAGTCTTCAAAATTATACCAAATGGAAATATTTTCAGAAAAACTCCGAACACAAGAGTATAACCTCTGAGAAAACAGACAAACAATGTAAGTATGTCTGGTTTGAATTGTTGCCACTCTAGCGCTGGCATCTAATTTTGAATTCCCAATTAAGTAAGCCACGAAAGGGCCCAGACCGTGAGCGTGGTAGGGATATACCCAACGGCCAAGCGAGTATCGCCTAGATTTACACAAACGCCACACTGGTCATGGTTATATATTTAAAATCGACAGAAAATCAGTTCATGCACACTAGCATCGCGATAAATGCACATTAGCTCCTCTCAAAATTATATATCAACACATTAAATTCCAATAAGGAAACAGGAAATGCAAAAATGATTAAACCAGGTGTCAACGTATTCTTTAGACAAGTCATGGTTTCCATGAATGATGAAAAATATTATTTTACAGTTTTTCCGCCTAGTTGAGTACGTATGGCGGGTTGATATTTCCAACACCACTCACTAATCGTGGAAAGAGTCACACAGCTAATACACTATTTATTTGTAAAAAATAATGAGAAAATTGGAGTACATCGCCCATCAAGTATGCTATGGATACAAAATTTCCTAGTCTATTCCAATAAAAATAATTATTTAGATATTTTTTTTAATACAAAGTTTATAAAATGGACTGAAAAGTATAAAATAATTTCTCCTAGCCTATACAGATTTATAACCCTATACAGAATCCTTTCTCTATACAGATTGTCTTGAAAATTGGTGATTGTGAATTTTTAATAACTATGAAAATTCTTGTAAGATAAATACATGCAAAAGATAATAGTAAACAGTGTAGGGAGTAGCTGTAGTTGAGCAAACTCACACAACAGCTCATATCATTTGCGGCGCAATAACATTTTTAGTGACTTAGGCGAACTATTCATGCATCAATTATCTATTGCTTGCGCGTTTTACATTTAATTATTATTTATATTCATAACTATTAATAATTCGCAATCACGAATTTTCAAGACAATCTGTATGGGGTTATAAATCTGTATGGGGCTAGGAGAAATTATTTTATACTTTTTTGTCCCTTTTATAAATGTGGTATATTGGAAAAAAAATCTAAATAATTATTTTCTGCTTTTTAATCTTGTGTGTGTGAAATTTTGCAATCGATTATAAACATATTGATGAGATTAGGAAGTAAGTTCATAATCGATTGCAAGATTTGTACCGGACAGTTATAAAAGCGAGCTTATATAAACGTGGTAATAATAGCAGAATCAGTTGAAGGGAATTGAATGTTCGAAGTGTATTCCGCCAACGTCCTGACATTTTCTGGCTCTATCAATTGTGTTTCTCATCAGATTTCGCAACATAGCGGGATTTAAGGCAGCAAACACTCCACGAACGCAATTGTATAAAATTTCAAGTGGTTGAGGCGGTTTATAAAACACTCATTCTTTCACATAATTCCACATAAAAATGTCTGAAATATTGAGATCAGGTGATCGGATAGGCCAACGTACAAGACCATTTGCTGCAGTTACTTGCTCATTAAACCGGTTCATTGAATAGTTCATGACTTGGAAATACATCACCTCAGAAACAGCAAGTGGTAAGTCTATAAACAATTCTTCAATATAATTCTGGAGGAATTCTAAATACCTTACCCCTGTGGATGGTCCTTGAAATAAAATGGGTCCAATTATATCACTTCCGATTACAGCAGCCCATACGTTTACTCCGAATCTTTCCGGAAATTACTTTCCGTCATTAAATGCTGATTTCGGTGTGCCCAATATCTGCAATTTTGTCTTTCAAAAATTCCATTGTTCGTGAATCTTCACTCGTCGGAATACAATATCGAAGGACACTAGACAAGACCGAAAAACTGTCATATAATATTTTTTACTCATCTTTCATGTCCATCAGTTTGGTTGAAGTGGGTCCAACGCACTCTGGATGCAAAGATATAAATGCTTCTGAAAAATCAAAAGTAACAATTTAGAATTAAAAAAAGTAAAAATATACGGGGTGGTCCATTTGAAATTCCCAATTTGGGGTCGTTTCTTGTGAAACCGGAAGTGATGGGAGAGTATGAAATATTAAAAAAAAGAATTATTGAATCCAACACCCGGTCCAAGTTTGGATCTCTGCAACTCACTATATACAGTGATTTGATATTTAAAATTCAAATATACTTTATCCTTCCGAATAAATCAAGTGGGAGATTAATGATTCAGAAATTAATATATATAGAAGAAGGGTAGTCTCATGACTGGACTAGTTGAAAATAACTATGAATTTGAAATAAACTTTGTAGAAAGGATATTCCTTGAGGTTGCAGTCAAATTTAATGGCTGAAAGAAAACTTTTCTTTTTTGTCAAGCTTGAAGGTCTATATATATTATTATAGAAGTGTGAAGGAGAAGTCTCATGATGGATTTGAAAATATAGAACTTCTAATGAGGTTAGAGTGAAGACAGCAATATCAATTGTGAAAAGAATTTTTTCATTATATCACTATGAAACATACTAGTAATATTTATCAAATCATTAAAACATTTTTAGGAACATTTAAACATTAAGAATTTGACAGGACAATTACTTAACCATGGGTAATTGTCCGTCAAATAGAATTTTAATTTTCAAACAATATGTAATTGTTTAATTCATTTATTACAATAGTTCATATGATATATAAAAATTCATTCACAAAATGTATTGCTTTATGAACTCATTTAAATTCTATAAATTTGTACAGCAATTCATTTGTGTTTTCCTTTTCAAATATCTTGAAATAAATTATAATTTCAGCTTGCTAAATAAAAAGAGTTTCTTTTCACGAATTGACTGCAACTCAATTCCTTTCATCAATTATTTAAATTCATAGTTATTATATATATATATATATATATATATATATATATATATATATATATATATATAAATATAAAATTTCAGCATCTTCGTAATTCATGATGTGATATTTAGTAATGACATATTCAGATAATGAAAAAATCTTAATAAAATACTTTTCCTAGAAATGGTTGCAATACATGACGAAAAACATAATATGAATGAAGGATCTGACATCGATCAACTCAGCAAGATCTATTCATATCTTTTCATTAAATTATATTCCCACAAAAAAAAAAACCCCTGTATATCCTTTACATAAAACAATTTAAATTGAGTACAGTCCTAGCAAAATCACTCACAGCCTACTGTTTTCTGATAGGCCACTGAATAACAGAACACGAAGTTCCATCAGAAGCCAATCAGAAAACATGGCGTGTGCAGTCATTAGCACAATATCGGAGAAGGGTGGAATGATACCTATAATAAAATACCGGCGGAAAACTACGAAGATGTAAATATTTCCATGCCAGCATCCATTGATTCGTTGAAGTTGAAATATTTCTGATCTAGAACCCATCTGAAAATATTTTGTGTATTATTCCTGTTTGCAGGGAGAGTACCGTGGAATAATAAGAAATGGAAAGACATTTGAAATAGTCCATTTTAAAATGATCCAGGGATATGATTCTATAGTAATTGCACACGAGAAGGAAATGTGAAAATTCCGCGTTTAGTTATGAGGCACATAAGACTCAATAATATTATGGAAGGTATGCAAGGTTGTCCACTATCGATGATCCTTTCTACCCTAGCTCTTAAACCGCTTTTCAGGATAAGACAGCGATGACAAGCTGTAACGAAGGGGTGCAGCGGTGAGGAACAGGAAATAGTCGTTGGTGGAGCCACAAAACAATAAATCATATGATGTCATCGAATTTCCTTTGGATTTAGTTCAAATACCAGATATAGTCAGGCAGATTGGTTTAAAAATCGAATCATAAAAATACTGCAGAATTGTTCCATTTTCCAGCTGATCCGAAACAGAAACAGGGTGCAGAAAAATATCTGGGAAAAATATTTTCTCAACCTACCATTCTTGAATATATATTTTTTTTCACCGATCCACATAGAAAATGAAAGAAACTTAGTCCCACGTTACATGACAGTCATCATATCAAATCAACGAACCAAATTTGATGGAATGTATTCTCAATATTTCCAGCGTTGAATTATCAAAAATCCAATATTTCTCAAATTTTTAAATATTTTGAAAAGGAACAAAAAAACAATAAGTTTTAATTATGAATGTATGTAGAATGAAGGCGGTTTTGAAAACAAAAATGCGCAACCAACTTGTATCTTCGGTTCCATTTGGACTTTTTCTTCAGATGCGAGCAAGTCAACAGTTTTCAAAATTATGAAATGAAAAAATTGCATGTTGCTATTTCTAAAAAAGTGTTACCTACTCCAAGAGTTACTTTCAGTTTTGGGAAACTTCTCATTATTGTTGCCAAAATTGATGAGTAAATGTCAATACCGTTGCTTTTCATAGCTAACATTATTTAGTTTATTTGGTGGACTGTAGTCTTTCCATTTTTAGATGGATTTTCCATTGGGAGATACGATGATATTACAAAGCGAAATATATTTGGCATAATCATGAAAATACATTCAAAAAGAAATCGGTGACGCCGAATTAATAAGCATATCTGATTGGTATCAAAATTCCATCTTAAAGACATATAAAATTTCTAGAGCGTACAATTTCTCAGGGACACGCATTTAGATTATTTACTTCGAAAAACAAGGGATATTCCTTTACTAACCTTTTGATAGATACACATCTACCAGTATGAGTATATATCTATACGAAATCGCTAACTTTTATGATATAAACCATCGAAGCCTGAAGCACTCTAGCAGTACCTTGTAGGTATATTAGCCAGGTTGATATCTGCTTGTGAAATTTGAAAATTAATGATATTATTTTCGGATGAGCATATTGGAGCACTATAAAGGTGTACCGAAAGGGAATGAAGATATGATTCCGAGAGTTCTCCGACATCGGAATAGGACTCTTCAGGGTGCTAAAAAACCGATAGGGGCCACCCACTTGACCCTTCAGCACCGTAAGGTAGCCACGGCAGTACTTGAAGTTGGCTAGGAGTGAACTTGAAGTAGCTCCTAATCAGGAACCATGGATGCCATATGGTGAAACAAATCGTATCAGGTAAGATACAATGGGCCAAAAGGCTCGAGTGTCATCGGAGGCCACGGCCAGACAAGCCTACGGGGTGGGGGTTTCAGTGGGTAAATCTGCCTCAGGAACTGCCACACTACCGCAAGGTGTCCATAAAGGATATCCTCCACCTTCCAAAACAAAAAAAAATGTGTACTTAATTTCCAAATATCTATCGTCAAATCCTAATGAAATTCGGTGACGTATTAAATCTCGTGGCTACCCGATATAAATAATATTGTTACGATTACACTACCCCACTGCCGTTATCATACACCGTCAACAAAGATGTCAGAACGCCCTATGTAAACAACCCCAGGAAGGTAGCGGTGACGCATAAGGAAGGATCAGGGCCTTTCTCTTTAGTTAACCGACCAGTGCAGTGTCTGGCGAAAAATAATTGAAAAGCAGCACACGCGAGCAACAGGTTGTTATTTATTTTATACATTATTTGTTTGATCAGTACAGTTTAGTGGTGCAGGGTAATTCAGTTGTCAGAGTACGTGTTTCAATTGTGAAGTATAATAAACGGTTAGTTATTAGTCGAGTATTTCAATAGACGTATCCCAGTTTCTTAACAGTGGGCGTCAGAAGTGAGGATATCAGTAACCATTTGAGAACAGTTACTGCTGAACCTGAGAAATACACCCAACGACGAAGTGGAGGTCATAGTGGAAATGATCAAGCAGCAGTTTTCCGAGGAGAAGGAACAGAAAGAAGTGGAAAAACAAGTGCAGGCGGATCGTCAACAGAAAGGGAAGAAACAGCAGCAGAGAGAAAAATAAGAGAAAAATTATGTATGTAGGACAATATCAAAAAATTTTGGAAGAACAGAAGAAAGCAATCGTCAAGCAGATTGGCCAGAGAACCAGAGGCACATTATGGTCCTCAAGGGAAATTTTGTGAAATTGAAACAAAAATCGACATCTGGGAAGAGTTCTCTCATAAATTATATACAATATAAAAGGATGTTCTGGATGAATCTAAACGCGTTTTGGAAAAACAGATACCAAAGAGCGAAACGGTCGAAGGAAGTGAAAAATTGCTTGATTTCATTATTTAACAGATTTGCGCAAACATTGGCCTTTTCATGGGACTCCCTGAACGATCAGCAAAAACTTGCTCCCGAAAAACTATTTGCGACGATCAGAGACCGGTTCATCAGGTCGTTCCAAGTATTCGGCATTAAATATCGGGTTACCAAATCCTCGTATCGAAGCGATAAATATTAATGTTCTCGAGGACGATACCAAAAAAGACGACGAAGACACAATGCCGACATCAACAATGGAGTTTCTCATTGCGGCGAGCATGAGCAGCTCCGATCATTTCTATATTCTCTATCGCTTTTTCAGCTAATCTCCGCTGACCACGCCGAAGACACAGTAGGCATTCGTTAAGAGACGTCTCACAGGTAAAGCTAGATATATCATTACTGAAAAAGGTAACTCTTCAGACAGCATTATGTATAAGATGAAAAATGAAATAAGAGGCGGAAGTAGTATTAGTCAGCACGAAACTGTTGACACTGAAACAGAATTTGAAATATTCTGTTAGATACACTTCCGAAATCGAAACTCTCTGAGCTATTTTGAAACGAGCATATGTAACTGAAGGCGTACCAGCATCAGTAGCGGATTTCATACACCGCTGATGTGACAGTGAACTCAATCACGAGAAACACCTCCTCCGACAGGATGAAAATGTAATGGAATATAATGGAAGCCGGTAGTTTTGCTTCATATCAAGGAGCAATAACCAAGTTCGTGAATAATACACAAATATTGAACTAGTTATGAATTATTACATGGTTGATCGATACTGTTTTGGTATATCTAGCCACCGAGGAAACTCAATTGTAACTAATAAAAGTGTGTAGACGCTGATCAAGCATTATTGCTACTCGTAGTTTACTTTCATAAATTCGTAATCAAGCAACCAACGATGGACGGTATCGACAGTAAATAACAAAAAAGTTAGTGCGATATGGAAAGAAGCAGAAAAAACCTACCTATTGATGGTATAAGAAGAAGCAAGGAAGAACCAGAAAAGGGAATTGCTTCACAGAAGATCCAAACCACGGAGAGAGGGCTGCCACATCGCACGATTCCGTAAAAGTACTAACATTTGATGGACAATCGCCATGTTCTCTATATCGTGAATAGTTTGAAAGCTGCGGCAACGGCCAATGGATTGGCGATGAAAAATATTGCGGCTTCGGCAATGCTACATACCATCCCAGAAGACCATGTTGGGGCTCTCGAATTGAGCGACGGACTCAAGACTAGCTGAACCAGGTACATTGAAATCACGCGTTCAGAAATTGGGTGAATGTCTGAGGAGTTTGAAGCAGACGTGTAGAGGCTCCAGCTTGCCTACCTAAATGCCAATTGGAATTTCAAAGAATAGTTGACGGTGCAAGGAATTTTTTGCTGGATTGGGAGATATCGAAATATGAATTATCCTTAGATTAACATACTTCAATCCCCTCGAGGACCAACCTTCCTCTCACGTGTTTTGAAGTGAACGTGCCGCAGCCGCGAATGAGACGTTTTGTGGACATTCGTGTGTGGATGGCCGCGACTCGACTAACGAGGCTCTGGCAAACAGACCTGAATCCAACTGTGAGCGCCGTGGTGACGGATGTATGGTACCGGATTCTCAAAAGAAACGGTGTTGCAACGGACGCTCCGAAATACAGGGGGAAATCTCAGAGTAATCAGCCAATGAGCCAAAATACCGAAAGTAAATGAGCACAACCTTGGTTGTTGATGTTTCTTTCAGGGCACTTGAGAGGATGCAATTCCAAGCATACTACAGAATCGAGTGAGAAATCTTCAGGGTACTGATCAAACGACAAGGGTCATCCAGATGAACCTCCAGCATTGCAAGGTAGCCACGAAAGTATTTGAGTTGCTATGAGGGACCTCGAAGTGGTCCATAATCAGGAACCATGAATACGACATAGCGAAACAAAAGGTCTGGGAGAGACAAGGAGATATCTATTGTGTAGTAGATCAATAGTGGTCTTTTTGACCTGTATTCCATCAGGTTAGATACAATGGGCCAAAAGGCCCATGTGTCATCGGAGGCTTTGGTTAAGACGAGGCTATGAGGTGGAGTTTTTACTGGGCAAATCTGACTCAGGGACTCCCACACTACCGAAAGTTGTCCATGAAGGATTTTCTCCATCTTCTAAAAAACCACTTCAAGAAATCGCTTCAGTTCGTATCGTGGTGGCGGCTTTTTCAATACCTAGAGGCCGAAAGTGGGAGCGGTACTGATCGAAGAGCCATCCCAGAAAAATACATAAAGGGACAGCATGAAACAGATGTTTAGTGAAATACTAGCAAAATAGAAACCGGAATGAGCAGCGGATAGCCAAAACTCCTAAGGATTCTGGTTCATCTGAAAAGATCCTCGATTAAAGAAAGACCCTGGGTGCTGCGTTGGAAATTTCAAAGAATAAGTCATGGCTCTGATTAGGACGAAACAGGGCGTTCCTGTCATGATAGGTAATGTATTCTCTGATCGAATATCAGTCCGAAAAATAGACATCATGGGAGTATGCGAGCCAGTTGAGTGGGTAGAAACTGCGAAACGAGCGGATATACGGATAGGAGGGGTGCGGCTAATGACATACCAAGAATCGTCGGGTAATCCTTGAAGCATTTGTTACCGAATAAAATCGAAGTAGCCATTAAATTCATTGTCGAGTCAAGTGACGTATTCGAGTCCACATTGTCACCAATTCACCAATAGGACGAACCAACCTAGTATAACACAGGATAGATACCGGTCAAGACCAACCAATTGGACAGCCGCTGAAAAGATTGTCATTTGCCAAACAACAAGAGGTGGAAAAGCTTGTCGAGTCTATGGCCCGCCCCGTTGGTACTGGTGTTTCCAAGAAGTATGAATCTACAAGTTACTGGGTGTATTATGAGAAACTTAATTACGTCATGAAGAAGGACAGCTATCTATTACCCTGAACTGATGACACACTGACGACATTAGCCACAATGGTTTTTCACATTGGATTTGAAGAGCTGATACTGGTAAGTGTGTGTACATGAAAATGATGAGAAAAATACACTACTGGTAGCGGACTGCATCAGTTTTCCCGTTATGCCTTTTGGTCTCTGTAAGGCCCCGGTGACCTTCGAAAGATTGATGGAGCTAACATTTGTGTGGACTCACTTGGAAAACTTGACTGGTGTATCTGAATGATGTCATGCTTATGGGAAGAAATTTTGAGAAACAGCCTACCTCATGAAGTTTTCGGACGTTTAAGGAGTGCCAACCTGAAATTGAATCTTCAGAAATGCTCCCTATTGTGTAAATGTCTTGGGCCATACAGTCACAGCAGAAGAAATTCCAACAAACGAATCAAAAATACAGGCTATTAGAGACTGGTCCAAACCAAAACATGAACGCGATGTGAGAAGCTCCCTAGGCCTGTGTACCTATTATCACTGTTTCGTGGAAAGATTTGCAGATATCGCAGACCACTACTTAAGTTGCCAGAAGATCAGATCAATCACTGATCTATCGAAAGTGATGAAGCTTTCCGTAAACGAACAATAATTGATCGAGAATATTTCGATAAACAGACCTCAGTTCCATAAAAACAAATGAATACTAACGTTCAAAATATTTATTCATATAATGAAATATCTTCATGTTTAATATATATATATATATATATATATAATATATATATATATATATATATATATATATATATAATATAAATATTAAATATATAATGAAAATTTGACTTCGTAGTTAGTTTGTGCTTGAAAAATTAATTAAGCAACAGCCTTTGTCATGTGCTACTCTACACCTGTCAAATTTGACATTTTTTTCGAAATTCCACAAAAATCTGTTTTTTTTTAGAAATTTCGAAAAATGCCAAAAAAAAGTTGCTCAGTTTCCAATTTCATACCTTTCCTCCAAATTTGGGCCTCAGTCATTTCAATTTTAATTTCGATCTTTGCCTACGTTCAACAAATTGTTCAAATTCTTGATGATACGAGATTTAATATCATATCTGCCAAAGTACTAACTTGCTTACCAGAAAAATATGTGCACCTCCAGAAATTCGTCTTTGTTGTTGCAAAGTTCATCTAGTTTTTTCATTTCATTGTGAAACTGATTCGGATTTCCGAAGTATGGACGTTAATATGTCAGTAATCGAATAAACGAATTTCTCTTCATTCTTATTACACTCGTTTTTTTTTTACAGATTTTTATCCAGTGTGATTATTTTTCTGACCAATAATTCAGTTACAAACAAACCCGAAATATCATACTTTTCTGTAAACTAAACAATGACCTACAGTTTCATAACTATTCGGAAGACTTCTGTTCTAGCGATTTGTACTAAACATGATATAAAATTTCGTGATTTTAAACAATACAAGACTAATGCAACATCTCGGGAAGAAAATAGTACAATTGATCGAATCAAAATAAAATTTTCCCTTAATAGGCTTTTGAAACAAATTTTTAGTTTTGGTTAATGTCAAATAATTGCGTTTAATAAATCGAGTTGTTTTGTGTACAGATTTCCCTATATTAATAATTCACAAATAAGTTCTATGTACAATGTTATCCACACAAGACAAAGTGGAAATCGTTCTTTTATGTGGTGAGAATGTGCGTTATCCAGATGTTGGTTGTATTTTCAATCACCGGCATCCAGGAAGAAATATTCACTTTAGTACCGTGGAAAGGATATTGAAAACATCCAAAGAAACTGGCTCTGTGGACAATCGTTTCAAGAAACCACATAATCCAATAAGGTATACACACTCTTTTGAAGAAAGAGATTTCGATATTCGAGCAGGATTTTCATTTTGGTTCCAAGGTGAGAGAGAAAATGATATCATATTTCCCTACAGGAGTTTATAGACAGACGAGGCAACTTTCACGTCGAACGGAACAGTTAGTTCCCAAAATTGTCGCTGGTGTCCAACAATAATCCAAATTTTGTAATAGAATGCCGTGACCAATATTCATTCAAAACAAATGTGTGGTGTGGTTTATTACATAACCAAGTAATTGGACCATATTTTTTCAGAGAAATTTGAACGCAGACATGTACATAAATTTCATTATGAATCAGTTGTCTGAAGTTTTGATAATCTGCCTCTGACGAAAATTGTGGTATCAGCTGGTCGAGGCACCGATCCACCAAACGGTAGAAGTGAAACAGTGTCTCAGTCAGATGTTTAGGGGCAAAGTGATAGGACGAGATTGGGAACCAAGATCACCGGGCTTATCTCCTGTAGACTTCTTTCTATGGTGTTATCTGAAACAAAAAGAGTAAAAGCACAGACCAGTTGCAAACAAAGAACATTTAGAGAATACCATGCGGGAGTGTTGTGGTAATATAAATCCCCTATTTATTAAAAATGCCACAAAGTTTATGAATGAGAGGACTATAATTTGTTTAGAACGGAAAGGACGGCATACTGAATGATGAATTCGGGTTCTGAGTTATTAGATAAATCAATGATCTACGATGTTTTTTTGAATTGGTTATAGTTATTTTGGTTTAATGTTTACTCTAATGTATAAGATAGAGATTATGGAATTAATTCAGAACGTGCAAAATTATTCTGAAAATATCAAACAGTTATCAACAGTCAACTGTTGGGTATACAAATCAATATTTCGAACTCATCTGCAGCTAACGGGATACAAATCTGTTAAAAAAAGAGTGTAATAAGAATGAAGAGAAATTCGTTTATTTGATTACTGATATATCAACGTCCATATGTTGGAAATCCGAATCAGTTTCACAATGAAATGAAAAAACTAGATGAACTTTGCAACAACAAAGACGAATTTCTGGAGGTGCATTTATTTTTTTGGATATTTTCTAGGCATGTATGACGTTGAAATCTCGTATTCATCAAAATTATGATATTTAAATCATGTTTCGTTTGAATCGGTAGAGCGAAAGAGTCCAAAAATCGAAAAAATTGGAAAAAAGTCGAAGTGACCGTAGAGAGTACAAATTTGGAGCAAAGATATAAAATTGGAAACTGAGCAACTTTTTTCTTTGGCATTTTTCGAAATAAAAAAAAAAAGATTTTTTGAGGATTTTCGAAAAAAAAAATCACATTTGACAGGTGACGTGGAAACGTGTGCATATTATGACGATAACAACTTTTATAACTTTTAGAATCGTTTTATCTCAGAAACGGTGGCTCGTAAGAAAAAAAGTATTGATATTTTTTTTATAGATAATTTTATGATCTACAATTTTTGTCTGAGGTACTTTTATGATAAAACTTACCGTTTTGCTGAAAATCGCGAAAAACTCATTTTTTTGACCTTTGACCTTGAATTAAATTTTTTCCTTAGAGGCGAATGATGGGGAACTTCTAGACATTGTTTGTAATTATGTTTTGAACAACTTCACAGAAATTCAGCTTGTTGGGACTTTATGTAACTTCGAATGTCTAAATTGACCGGACTAGTAGCACATGACGAAAGAAAAGAGGCTGTTTTTTTACTAATTTTTCAAGCACAAACTGTAAAGTCAAATTTTCATTATATCTAATAATTAAAAAAAACATATTTTGCGTACTTTATGTGTGACACTGTATATATATATATATATATATATATATATATATATATATATATATATATTTATATATATATATATATATATATTTTTCACCAAGTACTCCAAAGTTCCTAGATGCTAACTGTAAAAACGCATAGTTTCGTATTTTCTCAGGTAAATTATCAAAATGAAATTTTGAGCGGACAGGACAAATGATTTTTTGAGGATTTTGAAAAAAAATTCACATTTGACAGGTATAGAGTAGCACATGACGAAAGGAAAGAGGCTGTTTTTTACTAATTCTTCAAGCACAAACTGTGAAGTCAAATTTTCATTATATCTAATAATAAAAAAAAAACATATTTTGCGTACTTTATGTGTGACACTGTATATAATATATATATATATATATATATATATATATATATATATATATATATATATATATATATATATATATATATATATATATATATATATATTGTTCACCAAGTACTCCAAAGTTCCTAGATGCTAACTGTAAAAACGCATAGTTTCGTATTTTCTCAGGTAAATTATCAAAATGAAATTTTGAACGGACAAGGAGTGTATGTTGAACCTTCATCTGAGATAAAAACATCATTACATGACGAAAAATCGAACAAAGTAGGTATAAACAGAAAGATCTACGAAAGACATTCATTCGACCCACTTTTCCACTCTCAAGACTCATTATTCTAATTTTTTTATAATTATCGACGAAGAAGATCTTTCGTAAATATTTACATATATTTCCCGAATAAATTCCATATTTATTCCGTCTAGAAAATTCATGTTGCCCACTTACTATTACTGCTGGTTCCTATCCATAAGCCGTGAGTAACTCAAGAATGGAATGGTTGTAGTTTCGACAAACTACAAAATTTTTAGTCTTCGAGACCGGTTTTTATGACATATTTTTAAGAAATTTACGATATTGCTCTGTTGTGATATTTGTCAAATTCTAAATTAATTAAATTTTTTGATAATATTATATATATATATATATATAATATATATATATATATATATATATATATATATATATATATATATATATATATATATATATATATATATATATTTATACAATCAATGGTAGACCAATTAATACGATTTCTTCGTATTTATGTCGAGCTTTCGAAAAAATTTATTTTCTTCTTTAAGACGTAACTAAAAGTTATTGCATGATTATATGATGGTATAATATAATTAGAGGATACTTACTAACATGAAATTCAAAAAAAATAAACACAAAAGAAACATCGGAATTACAATTTAAAATGACAAGATGACAGCAAATTATGATTACTCAGTCACATGCCTAATTAATCAAAATACCAAATGAAAGATATACAGAGTGAGAATATAGAAATGTAAAAGTATGTATAAATATAAAAAATAACAATCATTTCAAAGAGGATTAGGTGTGATATTTTCTTTATGTTTTATCAATAGATATGTATATATTGTACTGAGGTCATTAATGTCTGTTCTTCTATTCATTGTTTTTTCATTGTTGTTTATATGAACCATTTCAAGAAAGAGACGCTTATTGAGATTTTGTTCATTATCGAGAATTTTGGCATTATTATAGTCAATTACATGATCTTTATCTATTACATGTTCAGCAAGGCAACAAGATCTCACATTTTTTCTACAGTCACGTTTATGAGAGGTTATTCTATCTTTGAGCATTCTACTTGTCTGACCAATGTATACTTTATCACAGCTGCTGCAAGGAATTTCATATATTATATTGGATCTATTTTTGATTGGTATAGGAGTTTTTAATTTTGAATGTATTTGTATATAGTTTTCAAACTGGTTTCAACTACTTTAACATTGTCTTCATTTTTCAGCAATTGTATGAGTTTTGGTGTCAAATTATCTATATGTGGTACAGATTTATAAATCGCAATTGGATCAGTTCTTGGTGATTGGTTTGTATTTAAAATAGAATTAGAGGAGGTAAATATAATTTTATCAACTAATGATTTCGAATATACATTTTTTAAAAGAATGTTTTGAAGTTCTTTCAGCTTACTCATCTCTCAAGGATGGATGAGTGACCTAACAACTCTATTTTAGGTTATTAATTAAATTGAGTTTGAATTTCATGGGATGGTGTGAGTGAAAATTTAAGAAACGATACTATTTATTGGTTTTCTGTACCATCTAGTAATTATTTTGTTGTTGATGGTTCTGATTAGTTTCAAATCAAATCAATCTTTCATTTGATATTTTGATTATTCAGGCATAAGACTGAGTAATCATAATTTGCTGTCATTTTGTCATTTTAAATTGTAACACCGATGTTTCTTTTTGTGTATTATTTTTTCTGAATTTAATGTTAGTAAGTATCCTCTAATTATGTAATACCATCATATAATCATGTATTAACTTTTAGTTACGTCTTGAAGAAGGAAATAAAAATATTCGAAAGCTCGACATAAAAACGAAGAAATCGTATTATCTGGTCTACCATTGACTGCTTCCCACTAATTTCTACATATATTATCGAACAGTCAAGAAAAAAAAAAAATATATATATATATATTGTTATGTTATGAAAAACCAGTTATATATTTTAAAAGGAAAGAAGAAAACAATTCCACAAAAAGAATAATTACTTAATAGCTATTAGTTCAAGAGATATTGTTTTTACATATTCTGAAATTCTATTTCCTGTATGAAGCCTCTGTATAATATTAATTGATAAAAATATTCAAATACTATAATACAATCAATTTCATACACTGTCATAATGATCACAACCCATAATTATCCAAAAGACAACAAGAAAGGTCTAGATTTACAAAATCATCCTGAATAAAATGTGATAAACAAAATTATAAGCTTGAAACATACAGTATATGAAATTGTAAGTAACTAAAAATAGCCAATGGGAGAACAACAAACTTCTTGATGACAATAGCCAATCAGGGAACAGTATGGTAAAATGTAAGATTTGAAATTGTGAGAAAATAAGAACGGAAAAGTGTCAGAGACAATTATGATTGAATATTGTAAATAGTCTGTAAGAAAGGAAAAATAGTTTTATTTATAAGTTTTGACAAATAACCCCAAACAGTGAAAATATGAGAACATAGTGCGCGAATTCAAGAATTCAATTCAAAAGGAATGAGGAAAAATGGTATCCAAGTGACGGAAAAAACAAAGCCAAAGGAGATCGAAAATAATTTGGAAAAGAATGCCACGTTTTGTTAGGAGGATAAGAAAAATTCAATAATTTCAATAATTATAAGCAGCAAACTACATTACCTTGTATCTACTCCATATACAAGTATTCCAAAGCAGATTCCTGAATTTGTATGGTTCCTTCTTTTGGTATTGAAGTTCCTGAGAGCATTGGATTGAAAGGGGATCCAAATTCTGGTTGTGTATTGAACACCGACAGTTCCAGCGTCAGGTATAAACTTTCCTAGTGCACATCATGAACTAAACAACTTCACTAATAACTCATATTCCATCAGAAGAACTTCATTTCATTTGATTTTGAACTATTGAAGAAATTTTCACTTTCAAGGTAAAAGTGAGGTTGTGTCTATTTATCCATGACCTGTTTCTCATGATTATCCACGAAAATTTGTATATTGACCATAGAATAAGTTATCTATCGTAGGCCAGGTTAATTTGAGTTTTCCTGAATAAAGGAAATAATTGCTTTTTAATACTTTGCCGTTTGATTTCCACAATGATCAACAATCATACTTATAAACATTGAAAAGATTGAAATTTTACATCAAGCAGTGGCTAGTGGCTCAACTGCCTGAACCGGCTATCTGAGACGAGAGGCGTACCAACTGAGTTTAGTCGTGGTAAGAAAAGTGATAACAATTGGCAGCAACATGACGAGAGAACAGTGACCTTAGCTAGCAATTATTATTACATTGCAAAATATAGTATGCAGGGTAGAAAATAAATTATCTATCACCTATCTACAATAAGTATTCCAAAGTGAAACGCAAAAATATTACAATAGTATTTTTACAATTCTCATTATATTGTTAACCAAGTACTCCAAAATTCCTAGATGATAACTATAAAAATGCATAGTTTCGTATTTTCTCATGTTAATTATAAAAATAAAATTCTTAGGGAGCAAGGAGTGTATGTTGAACCTTCATCTGAGATAAAAACATCATTACATGACAAAAAATCGAACAAAGTAAGTATAAACCATAAAATCTACGAAAAACATTCATTCGACCCACTTTTTCACTCTCAAGACTCATAGCCTGAGAAATAAATTCGAGCTCATGCTGAAGGAGGATGAAGATGAACTAAACAATATCTATATCCCATTGAATATCATCAAGAAGTCTGAAAAATGTCCAATGTGCGGCTTCAGTAGTTTTTTTTTCAGTACTTCAGTTGAAGCATTCTTGCTCAAAAAAACTGATAGATTGATCAAATACCAGAAGAATGGATTTATTCAAAATTTGAAAATAAATCGGTGTTCGAAACGCTACCACCTGCCTATTCATATTTGACGTTCGCTTCAAGCACAATACTTCACTTGAAATTATATGTATAATTGCTATAAATGTTGATGTATGGTAATTTAATTCTACATTTTGATTTTCTGAAATATAAAATATCCGAAATAATCCTTATACGTTTTTCGGGTACAATTTTTGAAGATTCCAAAATTCAGTTCTCAGGAATTTTATGTGGATTAACCGATATAATTTTTCTCGAAGAGAAATCAAAGTTTCAAAGAGTCATGGCAAAAAAGGAATTTCACCTCTTTTTACCCGACCACGTCACAGCTGAAAAAGAAGGGTAATGATTTTGAAGTCTTTGTATGTTTGTATTTACGAATGTTCCACCGTAGCGATGAATTACTCATCCGATTTTGATGAATGAGGTGTCAATCGATTCGTTTGTATGCTCCGGATAAGATAGGCTACCTTTCATATGAATAAATCAATATATCAAAAAAAGTGAGGGTCTCTTTTTTTTGTGATATCGTATCAAGTGGGATGTCAAATAAAAGAGGAGAAAATTCCGAGTTTATAAATATGAATATAGTACAATATTAAATATAAAGAAAAATATACCAAGCGAAAGAAAAACAATTTTATATTATATTTCAGAGTTCATAAATACTACTAGTGCTTTATATCGGCAGTTCTGAGTATCAATCGTGTTAAATTAACCACCTGTTTCGTGTTTCTTTCGTATTAGATAGACATTAATTTTAGAATCGAATATATTATTGATAACTCCAATAAGGTACAAATTCAGTGAGAAAATGAAATTCTAATAAAATGGAATGTCACTGAGATGAAACATTCTTCATTAAATATGGAACAGAAAGTTTTTTCTGTGGATTGGAAAATCCACGATAAAAATGAAGATAATTTTGTGAATATCTAACAGAAAACAACTACTTTCCCGGCTAAAGTCACGCTGAAAATTCAAATACATCTGATGGATATTTTGAAATGACTACCTAAAAAAAAAAACTGAAAGTAAAAATTAGATTTTCTATTCCAGTTTTGATTAAGAACTCATATCGATGAAATTACAAAAAAAAATCCAAGAAGCAGGAATCACCAGAAATCATTTGTAACATTGATGTAAGACCTGCATCGCATTCACTAAGTCTTCAATACATTTTTGTCTACGAAAATCTATTTCACGCTTCCACGTCAGGAAGACCGGAAGAAAAGGAAAAACATTTTCTAGAAGCAAACTCACTCCGAATTAGTGTTATTTTGACAATGAAACCTGTAATGGGGTATGATAATTGATTTGTTTGAAAATATGAACAGGATGTTCATAAAATCAGATGTTGGAATCATCTGCGACACAGAGATTAATTCTAGTCACTATTCTCCATCGTTCAAGATAACTTCTTGTGTGGTACAAAGTACAAATACAAAGAAAAATGTTTTCCAAGAAGAAGGAATCACCAGTAATCATTTGTTACATTGTTGCAAGACCGTCATCGTATTTACTAGTTCTTCACTTCATTTTTATCGATAAAATCTATTTCACGATCATTAGGAAGACCGGAAGAATTGAGAAACATTTTCCAGAAACAATCTCACTTTGCAAAAGTGAAAAAATATTGGATTTTTTGGTCCTAGTGACAATTTGAAATCAGTGTTTTTTTGACATACCGGGTGACACAGGATATCGGGCCACTCCTGTAACTTCTGCATTCGTGAACGGATTTTACTGGAATTTGGTTAGTTATATAAGCAACCATTTCGGCAAATGCCAGCAACTTTGTTTTTTCAAATAGAACACCCTGTATATTTTTACATATTCGAATTCAACAGGTCAAAACAAGTCCAAACCTTATGTCAAATGTAATTTTTTTGAAACTATTGAAATTAAAATTGATTTTTTCTTTTACTTCGTGGATAAATGAGATTTGATCGAAGCTATTCACAATGAGTCGCAAATAACAGAAAAACTTAATATTTTCTGAAAAATTATTTTTTGTGTCACTTACTGGTTAATCAATTCAGTTACATCATATTTTGATCAAAAATTCTTTTTTTTTAAATGAAACCCCTACCTGTCTCTCTGGAACTTTAATTAAGGAAAAAAATAACATATCATTTCTGTATTTCGGTGCAGTAAGAAATTGTATAAATTCAAAAATCTACAACTAGTTCATGAGTTTTCTGGCAGTTCGAATAATTTTTCAACTCAGGAAGCTGTGGAAAACAACATTTCTGAATCTTGTCAACTAATTGTGTAAGTTTTACTCATAAGCACGATAATGGTGTTTTTTTTTTCCAATTCTTCTAGCGTTTTCTCGACTGACATTGCATTGGTATTCCAATTCCCGCGTCGAAGCGGTTGGATCAAAATCAACATAAGCAAAACATTCATTTCTGCCTCCTCACTTACGATCATCTTCTCCATTGTTGGGTTCTTTTGGGAATCTTCTCTCCATATTTTTGGAAAAGGTTCTTTATGGGTGCGTTCTGTGTGGGTATCGTTCAGCGTATAACTGACAAGCGGCGACAATGTTTTCAAGACATTCTCCGTGAATTAATAACATATCAACCTGTTCACTTCATGTGCACCTAAACTAATTCCCGGAAGTTAACAAATTTTTCGAGAGGAAACTCATGAACTAGTTGTAGAATTTTGAATGTATACAATTTATTACTGCACCGAAATACAAAAATGATATGTAATTTTGTTCCTCAATGAATGTTCTAGAGAGACAGGTAGGTGGCCCATAGGGGTTTCATTTGAAATGTGACTGAATCAATTCATCAATGAAAAAAATATGTTTCTTTGTTATGTGCGACTCATTGTGAATAGCCTTGATCAAATCTCATTTATCCACGAGGTAAAATAAAAAAAAACATTTTAATTTCAATTGTTTCGAAAAAATTACATTTGACATGAGGTTTGGACTTGTTTTGACCTGTTGAACTTGAATATGTAAAAATATACAGGGTGTTCTATTTGAAAAAATATAGTTGCTGTTATTTGCAGAAACACCGGAAGTCCGCCATATTGGATTGTAATGTGATCAAATCCGAAATGGTTGCTTATATAACTGTACCGTATTTCAGAAAAATCCGTTCACGAATGCAGAAGTTACAGGAGTGGCCCGATATCCTATGTCACCCGGTATAACCTGTCATGGGGTATAATGATTGAGTTGTTTGAAAATATGGGCGGGCGTGTCATAAAATCAGATGTGGAATCATCTGCGACTCAATGATAAACGGTAGTCAAGGGAATCAGTCTCCCTTTTCAATATATAATCTTCAACCCTATTATTGAAGTTGATATATCAACTAGATAGCAAGATAACTTATAATTTGAAAAATCAGAACTCCTCCGTATTTTGTACCCTTTCAGATTCGAAATTCCAACAAAAATGAAAGTATTTGTTCTATGCATATACAAATTTATCAGAGATTCAACACCTCTCTTTGTAAAATCCTATACTATGAAAGACCAGCTTCGATATGATTGTCTGAACGTTGATGTCATTAAGTCATGCCATATCCGCTAATTAGTACACATTTCACTCATATGATAACGTTGAATTTTCCTTTGCCAACACAATACCAAGAATTTCCCCTTCCACGCAAAAACCTATTCTTTCAATTATGTGTTCAATCAGTCCGATATGAAAATGTAATCCCCAACCTATACAGGAATGATGCACTAATCTGAGTTCCAGAGCAATTTATGTGGAAGAGTTAACTCCATTTTCGATTGGCGGAATATGAATTCTCTTTCAAACAATGCAAGATGATTACGCAAAGAAGAATATTATAAAGATCGCTTAGCCAGCTCATTAGAAACAACAATGCCGCTTTTTCTGATTAGGTCAGTGAATTGAGCTTTACATATTACACAAAGTAGGCTAACATTCGTTTGTTTTATAATTAACGTGGCTTGGAACATCACTGTTTACTCTGCTGCTTTTGCATTCCCTCAAGGGTTCTCTGCAGGAGCATAGGTTCTTTCCGGATATAAAATACAAAATATGCAATCGGAACATCATGTAATGATGAAGATGGTGAAATGATTATTGCATAGGATTTGGTATTTTTAATGAAACTCAATTATTTAACTATTTATTCTCCTCGATCATCAGAAACGGTGCTTTTGCCTGGAATAGTAATGATTTAAATGAGAAAAATAATGTATTTTTTTTCTAGAAAAGCCGTGAATTCGCTCTATCTGGGCTTGACCTCCAATCTTCGACACGACAAGAAAGTAACACAGTGCCACAGGTGCCAGACTTGGGGGCATGCAACTAGCAAGTGCTTCAGACTCCCCAGATGTGTAAAATGCGTGGAAAGTCATCACACAAGAGATTGTAAGAAAACACTGGACCAACCAGCAAAATGTTGCAATTGTGGACTAGGCCATCCAGCCAACGCCACAATTTGCCAAGCTTACATAGACAAGGTAGAGTATATGGAAAGAACCAGAGGGAATCAAGAAGGCGAACGGGAGAGGAGACTGAGGCCAGCGCCAATTCCAGAAGTCAATGCATGGGCACCAGGACAGGACATGGTAAGGCAGAACTCGAGAAGAGGGTACGCCGGGCAAAATCCGGTGCTACCCCAACAAGAGAGCAATGAGCCGAGAAGAGGGTACGTTAGAGAATGGCCGGCGCTACCCCAGACAGGCGATCAGATGGAGGTCGGCAGAGGCAAGGCTGAAGCGAGGCAGGAGCCAACCCAAGCAAATGAGAGGAAAGAGTCGGGAAGAGAGTACACCAGAACGCCTCTGGTGCTACTCCACCAAGGCAATAGCCACCAGTCTAGGAGGATACAGGCGACGGAAGGTTCTCCCCAAATTCCCTTTTCTCCCCAACCCCAAACCAACGCGGCAAGTAACCTCCTACAAATATCGCGGGAAATTGCATCCTTGGTCGATTTGAGTAAAGTAGAGCAGAAGCTTAGTGAACTCTTAGGAATCATGCGTAGTACTCCTCAGGAAGAAAGGGTTGAGATAGCCGTGCGATACCTTTTGTTCAATGGCGGGCGATAAGGGTATAAGGGCATGTATGTTCAATGCGAATGGAGTTTCTGGGAAGTTTGCGCTTCTCAGAAACTTCATTCATGAACATTCTATTGATCTGATGCTTCTGTCTGAGACTAAACTCCGACAGGAACATAATTTAAAATTCCGGGGATTCACCACTATCAGGGCGGACAGGCAGGGAGGAAATAGAGCCGCGGGGGGTGTAGCAATACTCATAAGAAATGAAATACCATTCACGGAACTTGATAAGAGAAACTCAGACATTGAGCATATAGGAATGAAAATGATAGATGGGACTTGTATTTATTCGGTATATAATGCGCCGGGGAATAAATTCACGTCGCAAGATTTGGACAGTTTGTTTAGTACTGCCAATAAAGTAATACTAGCTGGTGACTTGAACGCGAGACACTCGGAGTGGAACGGGAGTCCGACGAAAGCGAACGCCAACGGAGTGACGCTGCTGAACTATACCACGAACAATGAAGTTATGGTAGAAAAGAGCAAAGACCACACACATTTCCCATTCAATGGTATGTCGTCGACGACTATTGATTTGGTTGTCCAAAAAAATGTAACGGATATAGGAGAATTAACCGCTATTAAAGAGCTAACCTCAGACCATGATCCGGTAATGTTCAATTTAAAACATAAATCGTACCCCAAAATACAGAAAACGAGATATGATTATTTTGCGAGTAATTGGAAGAAATACAGGGAAATCTTAAACAGAATAACGTTTATTAACCAGAACATAGGAAGGGAAGAAATAGACTACGAAGTAAGGAAGTTTATAACAATACTTCAGATAGCGAGGGAAAAGACAACAAAAAAATAGTCGTAAGGGGTGACAAGCTTGTGATTCCGCAAAATGTCAAAAATCTTATCAAGCTAAAAAACTCAGAGAGGAAAAAGTGGCAGGCTACTAGAAACCCTGTACACAAGGAACATTTCCTAAGATTGGGGACTGAAATTAGCGATATGATAAAACAAACCATCAATGAAAAGTGGAATCTCAAGCTTGAGAACCTTAACGTCAGGATCACTCACTGTGGGATATGACAAGGGGTTTCAAGGAAAAGAGACCCAATCCCTGCTATGGTGGGTGGCCCCGGGCGTTCGGCGACAGAGCCACTGAAGAAAGCTAAACTGTTCGGGAATACTTCAGTAGTGTCCACGTTACAGAGGCAGACAGCACTGAAGAGCACATCAGGATAACTAATGTAGCCAATAATATTAAAGAAACCCCTCCTGCAATATTGATGCCCTCAGAACTTCAAAAAGTGCTAACCAGCTACGAAGAAGTCCTGGGGGTAATTAAAAAACTGCCGAAGAACAAGGCTCCGGGCCTCGATAAGTTGGACGCCGTCCTGCTCAAGAATCTCCCGAGGAAGTCACTAGTTCAGTTCATTTATATTATAAATGCGATTATTAAATGGCAGTATTATCCAGACTGTCTTAAAAGCGGAAATTATTCCCCTGCTAAAGCCGGGGAAAAACAAAAATTGTGTAGATAGCTACAGGCCTATTTCACCCTTAGCGTGATAGCCAAGGTAGTGGATAAGATTCTCCTGAGTCGTGTTGTGGACTTTGAGGAAGAGCGGAAAATCATCCGCCTGAGCAATTCGGGTTCAGGAGAGGTCATTCAACGACCTCGCAAGTAGCCCGGGTTGTTCACGGGGTGAAGGAAGCTTTCCATAGGGACCACAACACAGTTATGGTCCTGTTGGATACCCAAAAGCTTTGATACGGTCTGGACAGAGGGCTGATCACTAAAATGGCAGAGGCAGTCATGCCATTATACCTATTAAAAATTCTAGAATCGTACCTAACTGGGCGGACTTTAGGGTTAATGTCAACGGAATAATATCGCCAGAGCATACGGTTGGAGCGGGGGTCCCGCAGGGGTCCTCTCTGTCACCAATCTTGTATTCCCTGTATACATATGACTTTCCGACCTTCGCTCGGACGAGTACGGCAATGTTCGCGGATGATACCGCGATCTATGCCCACTCGTACCAGAGCGAAGTGGCTGCTATGCAGCTCCAGATACACATGGATCGGTTGGTCATGCCATATATGGGGAAAAACAAGATAAAGCTTAATCCGCAGAAAACGGAGGTCATCAATTTCACGAGAAAATTCACTAATGTGAAGATTCTCGGGAAGTTGAGGATTGAAAAAAGCAAAGTGACGGAGACGCCCTCAGTGAGATACCTGGGAGTTCAACTGGATAAGCGTATGAGCTTGCATAAGCACATAGGGCTGGCATTACAGAGGGGAGCGGCCGCGATAAAGCGAACATATCCCCTCATTGCACGTAATTCCAGCCTATCGATGGAAAACAAGCTAAGAATTTATAAACAAATCATTAGACCTGCAATAACATATGCTTGTCCAGTATTCTGCAGCCTGCCAAAAACACAGTTGTCAAGACTAGAGAGGCTGCAGAATAAAGCACTTCGTATAGTTACGAACAGTAATAGGTACATCCGACTGGAAGCTCTGAGAGACCTTGCGGATATAGAAACGATACAGGATTTTATCACAAAAATATCGGATAAATTTTACAGATATCATATCCCTAAAAGTCCGCTCACAGCAGGCATAACGAATGTACGAGCCGACCAATGGAGAAAACAGGTGTAATCTACCAAAATCTCAACCTTTTTAGAGAAATTGAGAATGAGTGAGTACAGCAATTGATAAGAACCCAACAGGGTCAAAAAAAATTTTAACCAGAATTTTCTGAAGCTGGTTTTTAATCTATTTTCCAGTATACAAACGACAATCACAAAAGCTCATCAAATATTCAAGTTAATTTTCGGAATCCCAAAATATACGTAGGAGACGCATAAGCTTTGCAGGAGGCGTCTAGAGTTCTAAATAATGAACATAACAAAACCTATTAAACTAGGCAACCTGCTAACATCAGCAGGGGCTGTCCCTTCGCCCCACAAGGAGGGCAAGGAGACAGTCAAAACCCCCCACACGTAAAGCCGCAATTTTCCCTCCCCCTTCCCACCCACCCCGGAGGAGAACAAGAAAATTGAAATGTATATAATGTAAATAATTAGTTAAGTTATGTAGGAAATGTGTAAATAGACCCCAATAAATACTTTTGGACTTGGACTTCCAATCTTCATTATTTTCAGAGGTCTTACGTATTTTTTCCTGCTGAATGAAAATTTCACGCTGTCGAATACTTTCGGAGTGGTGCTGATGAGTCAGTAGCGGTGGTCGATTAGTTTTGATGTTGAGAATAATTTATTTCATATATATATATATATTTATATATTTGTATGAGAATTATTCACTTCATTTCATGTATATTTTTCATTTTCAAAAACCATTGAAAATAATTAACTACCGGGGGACGATCTTGGGATTGTAATGCTTGTATCTTTCGAGAATGGTTTGATTCAGAAGCCATTGGCAGTATTCGACTATCACGGGATATTCTTGAGGTTGTAGTACATCCAATGATATGGATGAAATTATTTCTGTCATATTGTCTTCCACCCTTGAATGTGGGTAAAACGATTGGTACAGGTCTGCCCTTTGCTCACTCATACACCACTAATCACAAATTTTCGGAGTAAATTCACTGTGTTGTTAATCAGAAGCGATACACTGGTTTCGTGAATGGAGTTTTACAAGACATGTTGATTTTAAATTTCTTGTGTAGGCATGATATTAACAGTCAGACAAAGGAAAAACTCCATCTACTCATCAAATGAAATAAATGATTTATATATATTACCTTGAAGAGCAAAATGAATGTTGAATGGCGCCAGCTATAATCTTATTTCTCTATAAAATATTTTTGATTCCAATAAAGACAGTATTATTATTAGCATTATTATTATCATAGTTCTGGTCTATGAGCTGATCTCTGAGCTGATTTGAAGTAGTTCGATAGAGAAGAATTCACTTGGATCCCTCATCTACTTAGAGTTAGTTAAATGATGCATGACATACATTTTGTGACCTAAGAACAATATTTAATTGCCACATATTCATCTGGTCATTCTCAGGTCATTTGTAACCTTTTTGTGAAAACAAATTTACGATAAAAATTTGGATGCAACGACCAATTATGTATAATCGCAGAAAATAGTAGATTTGCACTCATAGATTCCGTTTTTGATGACCAGATATATTTTGTGAAGATCTGAAATATATCAAATAACGATGGGTATTTCAAAATATTACGAATGTTAAGCAAAGCCAAGTCTCAAATAATTCCCCTTGAGATTGGACTCAAAAGGATATTCGCCTCGGAAATACATATATCGGAATAGTTTATTGGCATGTCTTTATAATCCTTTTCATTCTGGTGTAACATCGCTTATGTATATCAACTTGAAATTTATTGCGTTCACGGGATGACAAGCCTGAGTATGTGAACTGACTTGTTGCACTCCTGTAAATGACCGGTGTGTAATTCCATGCTATTACGAATTACAGTGGTCAAAACTTCGAAACGAATTTAATTTTTGTTCATTAAATTTGAGTAAACTTTGAGAACCGCTGTCCGACCACTCTTATCTAAGACCTAAGGAAACACTGTCAATTGCGTGATGCAATAAACAGTTCCAAATGGAATTTTGAACCGATTGTTTGAGGAGTGTACAAAAAGAGTCTAAGAATTGTTATAAAGATTTCTTGTAGGCCACCGGCGATACGAATTCGAATCCATAATAATACTATTGAAAACAAATAAACCTAGTTATATCCAAACTGGTAGATAAAGTGATTTGATGATGGCACTTAACAAACTTCAAATATCACATAATCATTTGTAAGTCATTCAAACACGAAATTAATCTAAACCTAGAGTTAACCATTCGACGGCCATAGTGATGTGGCTGTCTTTTCAAGTTTCCCGTACGCGCTTTTAGTAGTGATCGAGTCTTTGATGTTGTCAGTTCGCTGAAGTTTGCTTGTACTACCAAACATAAAACTGTTACGCGCGTATCTCTTGGTGTAGAAATTGCACGATGGTGGCCCATTTTTTCGAGTATTGCTCCATAATTCGAATGTACATTTTCGTTTCACGATCAATCAACACTTGGAGGATTGAAAGGCACATTCTAGACATATAACCACGAATACATTCTGTTGAGGAAACTTCTTCAGAAATGTTCATTGCAAACACATTGAAGGTAATTTTTTATATTGATATTCTGGTACTATCTACACAAATGATGGTGGAAAAATAGTCGAGAGTGGAGCTATAATATACTCTGTTAGAATTACTATCAATACAATGAAGAATAGAAATTCTGGTGAGGACATCTCAAAAACAATAAAGTGTAATACTTCAAGCTAATTCATTGCCCTAAATAATATGACACTAGAAACATTGAAAAGTAGACATCTCAAAAACAATAAAGTGTAATACTTCAAGCTAATTCATTGCCCTAAATAATATAACACTAGAAACATTGAAAAGTAGATATATAGATACATTCATTGTGCTCAAGAAATTATCTTATCACAAAGAGTTTGGTACATACAACAGGAACGATGTGTGTTCATTCAGGTACTACAGAATGAGATTAAACAGAGGAAATAGAAGGAGAAACTAATCATTAATTATAAATGCACGTAATTCGAGAATATTGAACGGGTCATTTACAAGTTTTCTGAGACTTGGGATACCTTCGCTGTTGAATCCAAAGAAACGATTTGGGACAGCACTGAGCCTTTTCTGATACCTTTGTATAAGGGACAGTCAAATGAAAATCATGACGTGACTCATTAACAGATTTTTTGAGCAAATTTCTGTTATGCTAATTTTATAGACCGATCCACCAAATGATAACATGAGAAACTACTGCTACAGGTTTCCATCCATGATATTATTCGAGTTGAGTAGATTGGCGCAGAGATACCCAAATTACTTTTCCCAGTGCAAGAGACTGTGAGATGGCCATATATGATTGGCTAAGTAGAATTTATCAGTCGAGAATTATTAATTTCCAGCATTTTTTGTTGTATTCTTCCAGTATTATGGCTCTTTAGTACCATAATTCTTCACATTCCTCAGAAATAAAATATTCTTTAACTCGAAGTAACCAATTGAAACGGATCTCGCATTTAGACAGCGAGACCAACCTAAAGTAATACAGATTGGCTAATCTCGATCCGTCCATAGATTTCAGGGTGTCCAACCATGTAAGAGCTGCTTTGAATATCAGAAAGGACAGTTTTGTTGTAGATTTTTCTAGGCATACGATATAATCAGGAGTATATTTTGGTAAACAAAGAAATCGTTTGAAGAATCCCACTTGTATTATCTCAATAACATCAGCGTACCTTAAACCCCATATGGAAATGCCAAAGAGGATAGTAAAATAGATTCATGAAGTTTCATTTCAGAAGACCATGTGTTCATTTTTGAGCTTCTCATGATGTCCATTACCGATCCTATTGCTAGTAGCTTCACGCACTGTTTGCTAAGCCATGCCTAAAAAGGAAGATGAGAAAAATTCTACTCCCAGGTAAGTGAAACTTCTAACGCCTTAGCCCCCTAAGCAAAATATCATTTATTTTGTCTTTTCAGTGTTTACTATAAATTTATTTTCTCTGGAATACATTTGAAGCGTTTTGAGTTTATGTGTTGGGTCAATGCTAGAGTCGCTAAGGATGACAATATCATCTGCATACGCTAACATTGAGACATCGTTTCTTTCCTCAATGTTGAATCCTGCAAGGCATTTTGCTTGGAAATAACGTTCAATATCCGCTATAAATATGGAGAAGATAGGCGGACTCAGTGGCTCACCCTGGAGTACTCCCTCCATTATATCATATTGTTTACTATGTATCTGATTTTGCCCAATTGAAACTTCGAAAAGCAATGAAACAATGGTCACCATCTTGGTGTTTCAGAATAAAGATAATAAATGAGTGGTCCCTTTTTTTGCGGCGGTACCCAATTGCATTTCTCGAAAAGTGTAATGAACAATTCTTTCAATAATTCTGCATTGTTGAAATGATTCAATAAATACGAAACAAATTCGGGATCATCAACATTAGTTATGTGAATGCTACATCAATATTAAACATAACCAAAAAAGAACTTGGTTCTTGGTAGATGCAAGAGGGAGCAGGGAAAAGGCTTGTGTTGTTGTTCCGGGGCATCAAGCAGAACGGATTAGTGTCTGTGTTTCGTGCCCGGCGCTACTTACACGGCCAAAAAGGAAGCTGTTGATATTGGTCAAGAGAACGTAGATATGTCCGACGTAAGGTTTGATCATTTTGACAGTACACACTCTAAAGTATTGCTTTGATTTTAATTTTGAAAATGCAGAAATTATTTAGTTTCACGTGCGATTGATACATGATATCGGGTGTCATCTGAAGGTATCTGAGAGAGACGCGTTTTGACCAGCCAAAATTTTACTCGTTCATATGGATTGAAAAATAA
The DNA here is from genome assembly GCA_018342105.1 of Gonioctena quinquepunctata. Classification (NCBI taxonomy): domain Eukaryota; kingdom Metazoa; phylum Arthropoda; class Insecta; order Coleoptera; family Chrysomelidae; genus Gonioctena; species Gonioctena quinquepunctata. The sequence goes on along the minus strand of JAFIRS010005790.1, from coordinate 6,320 downwards.
ACAATAACATCCATTTTTTTCTGGCTTATTAAGGACTTTCAATCAATAAACTTTTAATTTTTTGATGGACTGTCAACTGTTAGCGGTAGTGCAAGAAGTTAGTTTACACCCTGTACACGAAGATACACACATAAACACATATATAGACATCTATATTTTTGAAACCGAGCTTCAACCATTTTTTAGTGTACGTGTGGCATTTCTTCAAGTTGACTATTGACTATGAAGAAACCCTGGTCCTGCCTAACAAGTGAGTGTCTTTCTCTGAATGCAGATGCCAGGAATAATCTTTTGGAATCCAATCAAATTTGATAAACCAAGAATAAAGGAGACTAGGAAGCGACTGCTATTCGAGAACTATCTCAACTCATTTTTATATATATATATATATATATATATATATATATATATATATATATATATATATATATATATATATATATATATATATATATATATAATATTTAAAACACATAGGGGTTTCAAAAATATAACAAAGTATCAAACTCAATATGAAGATATCTGTAACATTTATGAGTATTCACTTACAAATTATTTTATTTGCATTCTGCGTTCGCATCGTACGAATGTTATTGTAGGTGTGTAACTGCGCCGGAGTTATCGATAACTCCGACACAGTAACACACCTACAAGAATATTTTAAATTTGGAATCTATGTTTTTACCTATTCAGTAACAGCCCCACTTCATACCTTCTTCAATTCTACTCATTTAATTTCGATCAATACTTCCACATTCTTGCCCCATCAGTATTAGCGATCTTTCTAGATTACGTCACAGCTGAACACACTTGATCAAAATCACTTATTATATGGAAGTTCAATACAATGTTGAAGGACCCTGTATGTATGCTGGAATTAATGTTTATAATTTTATTATCTTTTTGAAAAGGAAAACATTCTCAATGGAATATTGAATATACAGATTTTTGTGTGAATTGGAAAATCCACGATAAAAGTGATACTGTTTGTTAATATCTAACAGAAAACAACTACTTCTCTGGCTTAATCCACGCTAGATAGTGAACTACATTTTATAGATATTTTGAAAGGAACGTAACGCAAAGGAAAAAATCTGAAAGTAAAAGTTTGCATTATTATTCAGATTGTTATTTGATTTTTTATTCCAGTCTCAATTAAGAACTTATATAGGTGAATGAGATGAACAAAAATGTTTTCCAAGAAGGAGCACCCACCAGTAATCATTTATAAAAACTGACATTGCATTCAATAGGTTTGTTCCATTTTTGTCAACGAAAATCTATTTCTCGCTTCCACGATCATCTGGAAGACCGGAAGAATTAAAAAACACATTTTATAAAAGCAATACCACTTTGCAAAGATGGAAAAATGTTTTCGAAATTTTTTTTGGGATTATAACCTTCCACAATCTGTTGCTCCTAGGGCGATACCAATTCTAGAAATGGTCACAGCCATAGGAGCAACTGCTCAAAATTTACCACCAGTAGTTGCTGGTGATTACAGATCCGAATACAAAAACACACTCATTCAAACTTATCAATCTAGAAGTAATTTGAATGAATACGAGAGAAATGCAATTAAATCTTTCCGATCAGATGATTAAATCAAAATACTTAGGATGAAGGTAATGCCACAATCATCATGAACACAGACGAATATGGAAACAAATTGACCCATATGATCTCAAACACTACATACGAAATACAAAACTCAGATTCCTCCACAACACTGAAAAAAGTTTTTTTTTTAGGAAAACCCAACAAAATCAATGAAACAAAAAGTATACAGAACCTTAGCCAAACACATAAATATACTTTGGAAAACAGAACGCACCCATCTTGTCTCACACCACAGCAAACCTCCATATTTCTATGGTCCACCAGAAATTCACAAACTCAATATACAATTGAGACCTATTGTAAGTTCCATTGGATCCCCCTGTCGAAAACTAGCCTGGTATCTCCTCCGCATCCTTACACCTATATCTGGAAACAAAGACAGTTTTACAAGAAATACCCCTCACTTCATAGAGAAACTAGAAGGATTACAAATCCAAGATGAAGACCTTTCAGTGAGTTTTGATGTTGTGAGTCTTTTTACAAATGTTCCAATAAATATAACTCTGAAAATTGTGAAAGCGGAGTAAGAATAGGACACATCATTGAAAGATAGAACAATGATGAAATCAACACAATAATGGAAATCCTGAAATTATGTACGGAACAAACCTATTTCCAATTCAAAGATGAATACTATCAACAGGAGTTTGGCATGTCTATGGGATCCTCATTATCCCCCATATGGAGTAATATTTTGATGGAACACTTTGAGGAATCTTACATTGGAACTTATCAAAATAGTCCGAAAGAGTAGTAAAGATATGTTTATGATGTTTTCGCCATCTGGAACTAGACCACAGATGAATTAAACTCATTTTCAGATCATATAAACAAATAAGAACCAACAATTAAATTTACATTGGAATCAGAAGAAAATCATCAACTTTCCTTTTTAGATGTCATGATGAAAATTAAAAAAATGTGTTTGAAATATACCTTGTTCTTGTAGTAAAAGTTTTATTGGTGAGACATCAAGACCATTAAAAGTGCGCCAGGTGAAGAAGGGACAAAATGTGCCTACCTGGTAATAGAATTAGAACACATTCAAAAATACTGCCTAATATATACACAAAGCTTTGGATTATACAAAGCAGGGGATCCAAAAAGCCATAATTTTTTCCGGCTTGCTCTCAGTTTTGACAAATATAAGCAATGCAGCGTTATCAGAAAACCTATTATAAAAATACATGAAATAGAAAATGATAATATGTCAATAATCTTCGTGTTTATGAAAGCACATATAGGAGTAGAGGCAAATGAAAGAATTGATGAATATGCCAAAAATAGTATAATAACAGGAATATTGCTGAACGAAAATCCAACGCTGAAAGATTATTATCGATTTAACCAACGAAAAATGATTGAGCAATGGAAGAAAGACTGGAAATTACATTGTTTAAATCATACATCAAGATATACAACTGTACAAATAAAAATACCCACAATACCGATGTATAAAAACGATAATTACCTAAGTATATCACCACCTTGATAAGAATAAAAACAGGGCACGTAAGATATACAGCTAACTCACACTGTATTGGTTTCGAACAATCAAATTTATGCGATACATGCAGTGAAATAGACGACTTGGACCAAATATTCTTTGGATGCCTAAAGTACAAAAATGAAGAAAAAAAACTATATAACGAGTTAATTGAAAATAACGTGCAAACACCAATAAATAAGCTACATCTATTAGCACTCACGGAAAAGATATACATGAGTGTCTCATGAAATTCCTAAAAGATTCTAAAATTAGATTGTGAACTAATTGATCAAGTAGCCTATATTTATCGTATCCTACCCAATTGTTCATATACCCTCCCAACCGTGGTCTACCTGTGTATGTCTTGAGAAAATGCCCTGATCGACCCCTGAGCAAGAAGATTGTAACCACGTAATACTCCTTTGGAAATTTTTTAAATTAGAATGTTAGGTCGGTGGGAGAACCGCTTAACATTTGAAGAGAAATAAAACTATAACTAATATATGGTTATATTGCGCAAGGACAAATAACAGAAAGTAACTGGCTGAATGGGCAAGGTACTCTAATGCCAGAAGAAAGAGTGCCAGGACAAACATCGAGATTATATTAGGAATCGACAGATCACAGGTTCAAAATTATCAGAACATGGCAACCACATGGTAGAATGGAATAAAACGCCAATTCTAACCAAAGAACCCAATAACAAGAAGATAAAACTGAAAGAATCCGCCTTCATTTTACTATCTGGTGAGAACTGTATATCAACAAATTCTTCTGATATATATCACACGTGGAAACCCTTACTGGAAGATCTTGCATTCTGCAGAGCGATAATGGATTGACACCATTATCCGGTAAACACTCCATACATCAAATGAACAAGCTAATGTCTTATCATCCTTTTGACAGAACTCTTTTGACATAAGTAAAAAAAGTCCAGGTTCAAGAAACACTGCGAGAAAAACAGCAATGAACTGAAATTTTTATGTACATTAAAAAAAAAAAAAACGGGAACGGATACAGTTCCCAAAACGTCGAGAGTATATAGAGAAGAACCTTTACATTCAATAAGTTTTTGTGATAGGCAAAAAATATAATACGACAAAATATTGACTAATTGAATATTTTTCAATTCGTGAAATGTAATTTGGTGTACGCAGTAACTTATCAAGGCAAAGTAATTTATCTGCCCTTCTACGCTTGTACAGATTCCCTGATCCATAAGTATTGATAAGTATTAATATTATGAAAACTTTGATGAATTTGTTGTAAACGATAATGTACTTTTCGTAAATCAACACAAGCATCTCAAATTCTTTTAGTGAAATAACACAAGCAGACCTAATATCAATAATTTTTTAACAAGAAAATACGTTTTCTGAAGATGAAGTAAATTTAAAGTTGATAAAGAATACCTTCGATACAATTGGCTAACCCATGTTACATTGTATTAATACATCAGTAGAAAAAAGTTCCTTACCTGATAAGTAATTTGAAAACATCAGTTGTACTTAACTTTTCTTCTGTTCGGTACATTTACCCGTTTATATTTACACACTCTGTAATTTGCATTTTATCTTGTACCAAATTGATTTTATAATCCCATCATATGTTTTACCTATACATATATATATATATATATATATATATATATATATATATATATATATAATATATATATATATATATTTTTTTATATAATAATTAATTAATATTTATATTTACCAATTAATATTTTATTTTTGTTATTTTTTTTTTTATTTATGTTTACTAGAAATATTGTATAATTCTGTCATTATATTTGTAAGTTCATTTGTCACACGCGCACAACTTCGGTTTCAGTGGATTTCCATGTTTGTTCTGTGATTCAGATATGTTCAAATTGGCAAACCCATTTATGTATGTATATCTTCTACAATTGTATTGTTGATTATTTTTATTGTGCAAAATAAATCTTATGATTATTATTATAATTCCCATACCGAAAGAAGCTAGGACTGAAATTATTGAAGAATACAGGCCTATAACCACTCTTCCCTGCGTAGAAAGAATACTTGAGTTTATGTACAATTCAAAAATTATCTTGATGAACGAAGATACTAGGTCAAAACCAGTCAGGATTTCGTAGTGGATTTTCATATGACGCTGCACTGTAGAAAGTTGTGAATGACTTCAAATATTCGATTGATGAAAGTAATATGGTTGTAGCAGTTTTTTTGGACTTGCGTCGGGCATTTGAAGTTGTAGATCTTTACTTTGGAGTAAACGGACAGGCCTATGGGTGGTTCGGGTTGTACTTAAAAAAAATAGGTCCAAAAAAACAAAAAGTTAATGGAGTTATATCTAATGCAAACAATGTGATATCGGGAGTAACTCAGGGCAGCGTCCTGGGCGCTTCACTTTTTATATGTTTTGTCAATGACCTGCTCAAATTGGATATAGGTTAATGCAATATTCATTTAATCGCCGACGATAACTATAGTATTTATAATGGAAAACAAAATTAACAGCTCAATAAGAAAAATAAACAACAGCCTCTTGAGAATTAGTGAGTGGTTCAATAAAAACAGATTATTAATTAATACTATTGAATCTAACTACATGGTTATCAAAAGTAAACGGCCTTGAATGAAACAGTTGACTATAATATTAAATATAGTGATCTAGATCTCGAGCGTGTAAAAAGCATGAAATATCTAGGCATTGTCATCGACGAAAATCATTTGGCGAACACATCTCAAAGAAGATATCTATAAAGTTTGGATTCGTATATAGAATAAGCAAAAATCTCACTCAGTTCAGTAGACATATGATATACAATACCATAATTAAACCCCACTTTGAATACTGTTCCTCAACTTTCTTCATATGTCAAGACACAGATATTCAAAAACTCAAAATTTACAAAATAGATGTATGCGATTTCGTCTGAGGTGTGATGGATTCGAAAGTATAGAGCGTATGCAACTACAGCTTCATTGGATGTCTGTTAAGAAACTAATAAAATTTCGAACGCTAATTTTTATTCATAAACTGGTAAAGAATATGCTTCCTAAATATCTTTAAATGAATCTACAATTCAAGTCCGATGTTCAATCATACAATACCCGTCAAAGCGACCATATATGTAAACCAAACAAAAGTTATGTGCACTGAAAAGAACATTTTTGCTATGGGAATTACAACTTACAATAAGTTACCAAAAATAAAG
>JAFIRS010005789.1:0-49331 GCA_018342105.1 Gonioctena quinquepunctata | reverse complement strand
GATCAGGCAATCATCCTTTCTGGGCGAGGAAGACTCGAGCACTATCGGTCGACAAGCCGTAAGCTATAATGTTATAGCTGATAGTTGAATAAACCAATGCATAGTAAACAGAAATTATTTCATCTCCAAGACAACTCGTCAGGTTTTTTATCGCGAAATAGTGTTTATTCAATTTGGAGCAGATCGTATTGATACATTCTTCCCATCTGAGGTTGCTGTCAATAATTGTACCTAGAAATTTACAGTTTTCTTGGAACAGTATTGTGTGGTTATTGATATTCAATTTTTCGGTAACAAGTGTTCCCGACTGAGGTCTCTGGAATTGTACAGCGGTAGTTCTGGAGTAGTTTACGATTAAACGGTTCTTTTTACACCAGTTGTCGAATTTGCGGAGAACGTTATTAGTTTTTATAAGTAGCTCATTCATATCTGGGCTAGATACTATTATAGATGTATCGTCTGCGAACATATAGACCGTCGCTTATGTAATCAGGAACGTCATTGATGAATAATAAGAATATGAGAGGGACGAGAACACTCCCCTGTGAAATAAAAAATCTAATCTCATCTATGATCATTTGATAACGTACATAACTTTTCTGAATTTGCACTTTGACAGATGATTGTTGTAAAATCGGCAAAAATAACACTCCTTGTTGAAAAAGTATAATGATATAGAGCGTTAATATATATTGAACATGGGACGGGCCCAGAATTGACCCTTGAGGAACACCATCGGCAAACCGTTTTCTCTAACTAACTATTTTCCCAACACCAAATTATGAATTGTAAATTACTGAAGTTTTCTTCTGGAGTAGCAACAAGAAAAACCCTCCAATCATTATACGAGAGGTAAAAATGAACCAGCCACTCGGATCACTTTCCAAGCGGCTCTTGTCTATATACTCACACAGTATCATTGTCCAGAGGCCCAACAAGCCAATCATATTCAAGATACTCCTCTTCGTCGTAAACAATTCTCACTATTTGCGATAGCCAGTCGTTGTATTTATTCATAATTTCCATTTGCAGACCTTCACGATACAGTATCTTCGAAGGTGTGAGCAGAGTATTTTGCACGGGATAGGCTGAAGAACCATTGATGGGTCGAAACACGTATGCACCAGAGCTGATCCCATCTCCGGAGCCGTTGTTGCTAACGTAGTACATGAAGTTTTGATTTATTTGCTCTTCTTTTTCGTTAACTTTGACTGAAATTCGATGACCATTGGAGCCGAGCTTGATATTTATACGCTGGAATGAAAATAGTTCCTAGTTATTTCAAGAAGGGACCGAGAATTTTCAAATAAAAAAAATATCTACAACTGTCAAAAAAAGTGTGTAATTTTTCAATATCAGAATACCATTATTTTACGGAAAAGTGTGAAAAATAGCACTTTTTGTAACGGTTGATGCTAGGCTAGACAGCAAACGAACAAAAATAATAATAATAAACATGTATCCCTCTAAGGGACTATTGGTGCGAAAAAAAAATCATGAATTTCGCCTTCTCTTTTGGTAATCCAAAAGAGAAGGCGAAGATTTGCTTCCAGAAATCAACAGTAGACTATCAAATTTGGAAATAGGACAGAAGAGAAGACAAATTAAACACAAACTCAAAAAACTGATAAGAAGGAGAAAACTGATGGAAATGGAGATCAAAATGGCAAGAGATATGGACCTGGGAAAGGAAGAAAAAGAAAGCAACAGACAGACATTCCAATATACAAACAACAACATAAGTTTTGGTGGGAAAGAACATTCATTGAAAGAGGAATTATTAAATCCAAATATAGACTATATCAGAGTGACAGAAATGACGAAGAATGGAGGAGGAACAAAACGAGAAACCTGGAAAATGACTCCTCGCATTAATCATGAGAGTAGAAATGAGATAACAGACAGAAATAAAAAGAGAAGAAATATCAGAAAGAAACCGAAAGGTAGAACTGGGAAAATATGGCAAGATGGACTGGATAGACAAGGAAAGGATTGGGAGGATTTTGAGAATACGATAAAATGAGAAAGGAATGGGGATTGGATTGAAGATTGAAGAAATAGAGAACTCACCCCTGTGCCAAGAGTTTTGGTTTCACCTTTTTGGAGCTCTTTATGAACGGGAGTGAACTTATCTCCGGTTTTCACCACGTAAAATGCTTTCATCCCCATTGGAGGTACTTTGACGGTAAAATCCAATTCTACATCGCCCTCTGTGTAGGGAGATTTAACAGGATAGTCCATGTGTTGGTTTATCTCAGAATATTCAGTGCCTGAAAGAGAAAAAAATCAAATGAATCGCAGAAGTGTGGGAAGATTTTTCTTGCAAAATTAATTGAAATTTAATAATAATAATAACAACTTTATTCATCCCAAGAAATAATACAATTATTTATATTAGGGATACAATACAAAATAAATAACATATATTTTCAAACAAGTGTATGTATTATTTTATCATATGGGATATTTCTCTTATTATTGAGAGATCCAATATTTTTTCAAATGAGTCTTGAAAAGGCTATTAAAACGCATATTTTTCAAGTGATCAGGAATTGAATTGTATGTCATTATACCTTTGATAAAATATTGACTTCCGACCAAAGTTTGATTTTATCGGAATAGTACATAAATTTTTACACTGACGAGTATTATAGTCATGGATATAATCAATTTGTGTGAATGTGAGGTTAGAATGTTTAGCAGAATTTTTTATAGAGTGGATTAAACAGCAGATTTTGAAATTATATAAATTTCCGATATTGAGTAATTCATTGGGTTTATATAAGTTTACTGATGGTTCGAGGTAATGGTATCTGAATATACATTTTATTATTCTGTTTTGTATTACTTGCAATGGTTTTATGATTTTTTTATTTGCAGTTCCCCAGACTGATATAAGGTATTGTAATTTTGAATAAAAAAGACAAAAATAAATGTTTTTTAAATATTTCAAAGGAAGATAGTCTCGAATCCTGAATCGAATTCCAACCATAGGTGATAGGTGACGTCTTAAATTTTCTATATGTGTACTGAAAGAAAGAGTTTCATCTAAATGTAGTCCAAGGAATTTAATTGTAGTGGAATATTTGAGATTATTAGCGCCGAATTTAATTGTATGATTTTGAACATTTGCAAGTTTGGTTTTAGTTATAAACATAAACGAAGATTTTTCAATATTTAATGTGAGCTTATGCACATCTAGCCAATGTGAAATTATTTTCAAATCGTTTTTCATATGAATTTTGATGGAATCTATGTCATAACTATTGTAAATTAAAGTAGTATCATCTGCAAATAATTTTAATGATCCGCTTAATTTCAATTTTGAAGCCGAATTTATATAAATTAGAAAGAGTAATGGTCCTAATATAGATCCTTGAGGTACGCCACAAGATATATCTCTAAAAGAACCATTATAATCTCCAAGATTAACATATTGTTTCCTACCATATAAATAATTTTCAAACCAGTTATGAACCACTCCACGAATTCCTATTTCATATAATTTTTTCAATAAAATTTTATGATTAACAGTGTCAAAAGCTTTACGTAGATCCAGTGAAAGAAGTCCACATTTTTTATTTTTATCTAATTGTAATTGGATATCTGTTATGACATCTAATACTGCAGATCTGTATGTGTTTACGAAAGCCATACTGTCCCTCATATAGAAAATTTTTGATTCCAAATATTCCTTTAATCTGCTGTAAATGGCCTTTTCAAAAATTTTAGAAAAAACGTTGAGAATTGATATTGGTCTATAATTATTGGGATCATATTTTTTACCATTTTTGAAAATAGGTATAACTTTGGCCATTTTTATATTTTCCGGTAGTTTTCCACTCTCAAAAGATTTATTTATTAGAATACTGAGAATGGGTGATAATTCTGATTGGACTTTTTTCACAATATATATTCAGATTATCAAAACCAGGTGATTTTCTAGAATCTAAGTTACTGATGTTTCTTCATTTCTTGGCTAGTTGTTGGTTCCAGAAACATAGAAGATAAAGAACTATATTTATATAAAGAATCATCTTCAATATTAGTAATGTTACCAGATATTTTTTCTGCGATTGTTACAAAATGTTCATTAAAATGATCACATATTTCTGTTTTCTCTTCAATTTTCTTGTTGTTGTTTAATATATAGTGGATTTTTGGGGTTTTTTAATTTTTTAAATTCCATTTTTGTTTTTAAATTTTTTTAATTTATTTTTTGAAGTTATTTTTGGTTCAATTGAGAAATTTATTATAATAATCATAGGATGATATATCTAGGGGAGGGTTGATATGACCTCTATATGGTCCCATAGCCTGAGAATGGGTACTTTGGCCCAATCTGGAAACAGATCAAACTCTATACAGGGTGCTATGTAATGTGTCCGATATTTTACAGGACGATTCCTCAGTTATTTATAAAGTGAAAATTTCATTTTAGCATGGGTCCACAAAGCCTCCAATTTTTATATACAGGGTGTTGAAAATTACTTTTTATTTTGGTTTTTCGTGAATAATTTTTAAAATAATGTCGATATTTGGACGAAAATTGGTATTTGGGGATTTTTTAATATGAGAAATTTAAATTTGATCTTAGTTTGGCCTTGGGGAGTCACAACTTTGTCGTGTATGTGTGTATCACATTTTCTAGAAGAAAAATCTATTCCTCTATAATGTTTACGTAAAACCGGTATGCTTTTCAAAAGTCGCTACAAGCAGCCATTTTCGAGATATTTTGTTTTAAATTGATCGATGCATGTGTTTGTCAAAAAGTGAAACAATTTTAAAAACTTTTTTTTTAATTCAACATAGAAACATTTCAAACGCTAATTATTGGAAAACAATAGACAACGGAACACTAGAAATGAATCTAAATCAAAATCACAATAAATGTTCGAAATGTCCACCTCCTTCGTGTATGCACGCATCCAATATTCTTCTCATTGATTCGCGTACTCTTTAGAAAATTCCTGGAGTATTTTGAATCGTTCTACAAGATTTAATTATTCGATTACTTAATTCTTCTTTATTTTGGATAGGTGTCTGGCAAATTGAGGATTTTAGATGTCCCCACAGAAAAAAATCCAAACTGTTAGGGTCTGGTGACCTAGGGGGGCATGGATGAGGCCCTCCATGACATATCCAACGGTTGTCGAAAGATTGATCTAAAAATTCTTGCGCGTGGATGCTGAAATGTGCATGTGCACCGTCATACATAAACCACATTCCATTTCGTAGTCTAAGCGGCACATCTTCTAGTAAAATAGGCAAATCTTCTTCAAGAAAATGACCATATCACTCTCCGTTTAATCTTCCCGGAATATAGAATGGACCTATAAAATAATCTCCAAGGATTCCTGTCCACACGTTTAGAGAGAACTGTTTTTGAAAATGTGATTCCTGTATCGCATGGGGGTTTTCCTCTGACCACAAATGATTGTTAGTCCGGTCAATTTAGACCAAAAAATGAGAGTGAAGTTACATAAAGTCTGAACAAGCTGAATTTCTGTGAAGTTGTTCAAAACATAATTACAAACAATGTCTAGAAGTTCCCCATCATTCCCCTGTAAGGAAAAAATTTAATTCAAGGTCAAAGGTCAAAAAAATGAGTTTTTCGCGATTTTCAGCAAAACGGTAAGTTTTATCATAAAAGTACTTCAGACAAAAATTGTAGATCATAAAATTATCTATAAAAAAAGTATCAATACTTTTTTTCTTACGAGCCACCGTTTCTGAGATATAACGATTCTAAAAGTTATAAAAGTTGTTATCATCATAATATGCATGAGTACGCCACGTATATACATCTAGAGTTGTAAAATTTTATATAATATCTATATATATATTAAATGTTTAAATATTTTTCTATCGGTCATTGTAACTTATACTTACAATATAAAATATACATAAGTTTTAACTACAAGAATATCAGGTAAAAAGAAACCCAGTCCCTTAATCTTTAAGCCAGTGTAACTTCGAGACATCTGTCTCTTTGTTTCATTGTGTACGTGGCTAGGGTCTTTACCTGCTATAATAAATGAAATACCGTTAGTCTTGAGCGTCACTCTGTAGTGAAAACACGTGTTTATTCTAACCTATATTGTGCTGTTTTGAGTTTTATATTGAAAATGTCTGAATATTGTTTTATTTGTGCTAAACTTTTAACTGAAAGTGAAGTTGTTACTGTTGAACGTGGTATGAAGACATTAATTAATGCAAGTATCGAAAGAGCTGATGATTTTTCGGAATATCTCAAAAATCAGAAATCTGTGACAATACATGAAAATTGCCGTAAAAATTATACTCGAAAGTCTTCTATTGCTGCAGCTAATAAAAGACAACGTGAAGAACAAGAAGCCAGTACATCCACAGCAAGTCCTCCTCGTACTAGATCACGTATCAGTGAATCAGCTTTTTGTTTCAAAGAACTGTGCTTATTTTGTGGCGAGAAATTAAATGAAGAAAGTGAAAAAGAAAATCCTCAGATTTTCGGCGTCGAATCAGCCAAGTAAGTACACTTCAATTTAAAGATTCAATTCTGAAACAGCTCGGCTCGTGACGATGCTTTAGCAAAAGCTGTTCTTGCTCGAGTCGAATTTGAATATGATTTAGTTGCTGCTGAAGCTAAGTATCATCGAGATTGTTATGCTAATGTTTTAAAACCCTTCCACTGGAGCTAAAATGGGTCGTCCTAAAGACGAAGCAACGAATTTGGCAATGGAGGAAATATTTACTTACATTGAAAATAGCGATGACTGTCAGTTCACTTTGAACGAATTACAAAAGGTTTGCAAAACTACGACTCTAGATAACAGAACGATTAAGCTACGACTAAAAGTAAAGTATGGTGATAAACTTATTATCACTGAGAAATCGAGAGCATCAACATTCATATGCTTAGTGGATAATCATCATGATATTTTGAATCAAGCCTGGTACGAAAAAAAAATGAATAAAACAGAAGAACGATTGAGAGTCCTAGACGCAGCTGCAGCTATTATTCGCGAAGATATTCAAACCGCAGTATTTGATAATTCTAACTACCCTCCACCAAGTCGCATGTTTGAAGATTTAAATAATGAAATCCCAGAATCATTGACATATCTTGTGGAACGAGTGATTTTAAAAAATAAACGATCAAATTTAGATCATTTTAAATTAATATGCACAAATATTTGCCATTGTATCATGACTGCTGTTCGACCAAGGTCTTTTAAATCTAAATTACAATTAGGCCTCGCAGAAGAAGCAGGAGAAGAAGAACAAGAAGAAGATCAAGAAGAAGAACAAAAATTTGAAACTTACGAATAAGACGAATAAACTTCAACACTTTTTTTTCATTTACATCGCTTTTATCTTTCCCAATCTTTGAAAATTTCCGTTATTTTGCAATAGTTTTACATTAAACAGGATCACAACTGACCCGTGGAGTAGGCCTACTGGGGAAACCACGTTAACAAAAACGCGCTAAGTACACTACCTCATAGGTGGCGTGGAAACGTGTGCATATTATGACGATAACAACTTTTATAACTTTTAGAATCGTTATATCTCAGAAACGGTGGCTCGTAAGAAAAAAAGTATTGATATTTTTTTTATAGATAATTTTATGATCTACAATTTTTGTCTGTGGTACTTTTATGATAAAACTTACCGTTTTGCTGAAAATCGCGAAAAACTCATTTTTTCGACCTTTGACCTTGAATTAAATTTTTTCCTTACAGGGGAATGATGGGGAACTTCTAGACATTGTTTGTAATTATGTTTTGAACAACTTCACAGAAATTCAGCTTGTTGGGACTTTATGTAACTTCGAATGTCTAAATTGACCGGACTATGTTGTGAAAATTGCGTATAGCGTTGCGTGAGAAATTTGCTTCGTCGGTAAACAGGATTTGATTTTCAAATAGAGGATTTTAAATAAAATTTTCCATACCAGAACATGAGAAATGTTTAACGTCAGCGCTATTTTTCTGGAGTTTTTTTCCGGATGTTCTCCTACCAGATTAAGAACTGCTTTCTCGGTTTCTGGGGTTCTTACCGTCTGATGTGCACCCGATAGATGACTAGCTTTCTTAAAACTTCCTGTTTCTCTTAACCAAGCATGAAGTCTTGAAAACGTTTTTGAAGAAGGAGTTGTGTGGTTTTGGATATCGCTGCTGATACACACGTCTAGCCTCAGATGCATTTCCGTTAGCATGTCCGTATGTAAAATGTATGTCAGCATAATCTGCATTGGTGAAGTTCGCCATTTTTCAGCAAATAATCACAATAATAATAAATAAAACTATTTAACTATGCGTCAAGATATTATTTTTGATATGACAGCACAAAAAACATTGGAATAAACCTACTAGCCTACTTAATACTTTTATTTTCAAAGAGTTCGCGAATCAATGAGAAGAAGATTGGATGCATCGATTAATTTAAATCAAAATATCTCGAAAACGGATGCTTGTAGCGACTTTTCACTTTTCACGTAAAAATGATAGAGGAATCGGAATCGAGAAAATGTGATACATACATGCACGACAAAGTTGTTACTCCCCAAAAGAGACAAAGACCTGTAGGCGGCGCTCCCTACAATTAAGGGTCAAACTAAGATCAAATTTGAATTTCTCATATTAAAAAATCGCCAAATACCAATTTTCGTCCAAATATCGACATTATTTTAAAAATTATTTACAAAAAACCTAAATAAACCTTATATATAAAAAATGAAGGTCTTGCGAACCCATGCTTATATGAATTTTTCACCTTATAAATAACTGAGGAATCGTCCTATAAAATATCGCACACTTACTACATAACACCCTGTATACAAAACGACATTGACCATGAATATCAGCAGTGATGAATCCCAAACCTTGGATGTTTCTGAATTAGAAAAATGGAAGTGTCAGATATATTCTATACATATTATATATTTCTGACATACCATATGTACATGCTGTACAGCAGAGGCAAATAAAAATTATTATTATTATTATCATTATTAATTGGAAATTAAACCAAAATGCAATAATTTTAAATACATTTTTTTCAAAATTCTCTTGGGTATTTCTTTTTGAAATTGTAAATGCTTTTATAGAAAAAATTGAATTTGTTATTCATTACTGCAAATAAATTTTGCAGATTAAGTATTATTTAGTTTCACTTCAGAATTTTTTAATGATAATGAGAGATTGTTGTGATGTTGCATATTTGATAATGGAGCAACTTTCAGTGACATTTTCAACACATTTCCTACCACTGAGGTAAAAATCCAAAATAAACAAATTGTAGTTATTGATCTCTACTTCCAGATGCCGTTCACAGAATTAGAATACGACAATTTCCGTTAGATCGGCGCATTTTGCAAAATAAACACTTAAATTGTTTATAACGCGATTGTGCAAAAACTATAGATCGCACAGAAATCATCTTGCGCACAGTTGAACCACATGTTGTTATCTATCATTTCTCGCAAGATTGTTTGTGTAGCTTTAAAGGACCCCGCAAAATCCTTATGGAAAATGGCTCTCGGCTAAATTCGCTGAAACTCTGCAAAAATATAGTATTCGGTATGCTGATCAGAAGTCTTAATGGGCACAACCCTCCATTTTCAACCCCAGACCCCTGCTGCCCTCCAAAGCCCCCAAAGTACACTTTCCGGTGTGTTAATGCATAACAGTTTCAATTTTCAAAGCGTTTCCTTTCACTGCCCACCCCTTTCTCCAACCGAATCCTACATTCTACCCTCACCACACCTCGCCCTCACCCCCGCACATTCCTTCATTAACGCCCCATTACACACTTTGAAGGTTAAAGATTCTTCAATTGTTTTATTTTTATATAATTGTTTTATTTATATATATATATATAAAATAATAATAATAATAATAACATTTATTCAGTTTAAACAGGAAGTTAACATGAGTTAACCAATCAAATGTGTGAATAAATATGTTCCCATAAAAGGTTTATGGTTTATACCTCGTACATGGAATGGGTTAAAGTAAATTGAATAGAATAATGATGAATAATTATGATGATGAGTGAGTGAATGATGATAACATACATATATATTTTAATAAAACATTATTGTATCTTAACACTGCATGATTGATAATAATTAAAGACAGAAAATGATGAATTTCGAGAACATTGATTTTTTGCATCTCTGCATTGATATATTTGCGTTTTTGGTTGTTTTTTTATTCACGATTTCAGTGTTTTTTTTGAATAGTGGAATTGAATTTATTTCTTTGAGTGAAATTGGAATCGAATCATATGTTTTCGGACCTAGAAAGTGGACACGACCTCTGTAACACATTTTTTTGGGGTTTTGGAGTACGTATAGAACCAGTTTTGTATCTTGTGTTGTATTTGTGATTTATTTCATTGAGTTCACTACGATGAAGGTGGTAATAACATATTTGTCTGATGTCAAGTAAGTCCATTTCTGAGAATAAGTCATTTGTTTTGTATGTAAAGGGTTTTATATACATACATTTAATAATCATTCTCTGGATTGTTTCCAACGGTTTAAGATGATTTTTGTTGGCAGTTCCCCAAGCAATGATACCATAAGTGAGGTGACTTTCGATCAGAGAATAGTATAGAATCCTAAGATATCGGATTTCAGTATTTCACGTAAATACTTGAATTAATATAAGAGAAAACGAAGATTTTTTGTCAGGTAGTGAATATGTTTATTCCATTTGAGGTGATTATCGATAAATATATTTTGAAAGATATTTTTCATAGGATGTCATAGGATGATGGTACAAATACAGTTTTATCAAACTTTACTGTCAGCAGGCGGCTGTCAGACCAATCAATTATTGTTCCAAGGTCTTTAATGTATACATATATATATATATATATATATATATATATATATATATATATATATATATATATATGTATATATATATATATATACATTAAAGACCAACCCTCAGAAGTTAATGAAAACTTGTACGAGTTAAGATCACGGGGACCTTACCTTTTATAGTGGGATCCGAAACCACTCTTGGGACCTTGAAAAAATTTTTCACCAGCTACGGGAATCGAACCCGCGCCAGGTGGAAACAGTTGATATATATATAATAAAAGCTTCAAAAGATTGAAATGAAACGATTAAAGAATCTTTAACCTTGAAATTGTGTAATGGGGCGCTTATGAAGGGTTGGGGGGTGAAGGGGGGGTGAGGGCGAGGGCGAGGTGTGGTGAGGATAGAATGTAGGATTTGGTTTGATGAAAGGGGTGGGTAGTTAAAGGAAACGCTTTGAAGATGAATTCAAACAGTTAACACACAGTGTGCTTTGGGGGCTGTAGGGGGTCTGGGGCTGAGAATGGAGGGTTGTGCCCATTGAGACTTTTGATCAGCATACCAAATACTATCCTTTTGCAGAGTTTCAGCGAATTTAGCCGAGAGCCATTTTCCATAAGGATTTTGCGGGGTCCTTTATAAAAATTAAGGATTTTTTCAAATTGTTTCTATTTAGAGGTTTTCGCAGTGAAAAATGAACCGATCCGGTCGCACAAACAACTATTTTATAGGTTTTTGAATTTTCTACAAAAGTTCCATCAATACTTTCTAAGACATTTCTAAAAAAACAAAAAAGTGGTCATTTTTTATATTTCTTGTTAAAAAAATTCCATAAAGCGATTTTGCTATGGCCAACACCGGGGTTTCCATCGACGATTTATCTTTTAAAAGGTAGTATAGGCTCTATCGGTTGGCCTACAAAACTTCTTTCCGGGTCCGGAGTTTTCCGGTAATGTATATTTTTACATATTCATACATATAGGGGCCCGTCATTCCTAGCCCCCCCGGGCCCCGTTTTCTCTCCACAGGCCTGGGTACAGTCATTGTTAATTTTCCCTATATATTCATGTAAATCGAGCAAACTGAATAGGTTATTTTTTTATTTTTTTCGAGTCCCATGTTCCAATAATCGGTTAAATTCATCAATCGTAATTGGAAAAGTTCTCAAACTGGAGAATTTTCTCGATGCATCATTATTCCGGTACATAAAACCTAAAAAGTTTCACTGAAGTTTTTTCATATGATGAGAACTTCGTCGTTTCGTTCAGTCATCAGTCAGTACAGGATGGGCCATTAATGAGAGCCAGAAAAGAAAGCATTTCTGAATCGCACAATTATTCACAAACAAGTTTTTCACATTCGTTCCTTTATCATTATGGACGAGTGATGAAGTATGTGAAAAGAAATCTGATTCATTACATTAATGATTTATGGAAATTGTTCAATGTACACTTAAACTAATTCCAATATATTGTTCGTTTACAGACACTGGTGATTGATTTATTTTGGTATCATTGGTTTCATTAAATTTGTGGTGAGACGCCATCTTTATAGATATATCTAAATGAGAGGGCGAAATTTTCTTCAGCTTATTTGGTATTGAACTGAATATAATTTCTTTTATTTCCACAACTTTCAATTTTATTTTTATTCGTTTTGTAATTCATTTCATATTGTGTTTGTTTTGGTGTTTATTTAACTTTCCAATATAAGTGCTATTTTTTAGGGAGAGTTTTATTTGGGATTTTAGGAAATAAAGGTGTCAATTTCCCAGCGTTGGGAATATGTTTTAAAGGAGAGAGCTTTTTTATTTCGATATTACAAATATTTCATGGTAAACAGAAAATATCTTCATAAGCACGCATACTGAGTCGTGGTCAAATTACCCTTATTTGAGAAATGGGTACCTTGAAGAGTACAGTGCGATACTTTGTTTAAAGAGAGAATGATAAAAAAAATCGAAGACAATTTTTATACAAATGCCCTAAATAGGAAAACATTATTTGTTCAATTGTTTGACCTAGGTTAGGTTTAGCGTACCTTTCATATATTTGCGGCAAGCTTTTGAATCTGCCACTCACAGAATAACCTAGAAATTATGTTTTCCTTTTTAGTGCATTTGTATAAGAGCTGGCCTTATTTTTTTATCATTTCTGATTTATTCCAATTTCTCATTGAATTCTGACAAAAATTGATAACCTCCGACCCCAAAATTTTAATGGAATCGGGCCTTAATAACAAAACACGTCGCCATCTTCGAGCCGCCATCTTAAATTCATGAATTTTGACAAAAACTTCATGATGACCAACTTTAAAAACCCCCACACACCAATTTCGAATGGAATCGAGCTATAATAAAAAACTCGTAGCCATTTTGGAGTCGCCAGCTTGAATTCATGAATTTTGAGAAAAACATCATGATGACCAACTTTAAAAACCCCCACACACCAATTTCGAATGGAATCGAGCTATAATAACAAAAACTCGTCGCCATCTTGGAGCCGCCATCTTGAATTCATGAATTTTGACAACAAAATCATGATGACAGACCCGAAAAACCGCCACTCACCAATTTTGAATGGAATCGGGCTATAATCACAAAACACATCGCCATCTTGAATTCAAGAATTTTGACAAAAAAATCGTGATCTCTGTCCCCACAAAACTCGTCCGCCATATTGTAGTCGCCATTTTGGTTTATATCTAGCAAAAATTCCATATTGCATTCTCACCGGAATTATGAACACCTGCCAAATTCAACATTAATGGGTGAAAATTCACTTGCAAGATTTGAACTAATCATACATATATACATACTTACATACATACAAATGAGAAGTTAAATAACATTTTGTAAAAATAGTCTGTATTCCAGACTACAAAACCGTTATGTGAAATGGCCTTGTCTTTAATACATTTCTATCAATTATAGGTTTCAATATTTCTATTAGAATCGTTTGAAAAGCTTGAATATCACTGGTGGTTATATAAATTGATTTTTTTCCTTACCCCAAGGTCCATTCACAGTGTAACTTCCCTTCCGTACAGGCAACTTCACGTAGTGAGTTACCCATCTCGACAACGGGTTGTATACAACCACCATGAATTCGTCCTTCATCGAATTTTCACATACGCTTATATTCGTGAGAAGGCAGGTTGACAGTGGCAAATTGATTTCCTCAGTTACGCCATCTTTCTTCAGCAAAGTCCTAAAAAGTCGTTGGTTCAATCGCACAATCAGTTGAAAGTATGAAACAGTCTAAATAACTGAATCAATTTTTTTAACAAGATTTGTAAGATCACCAAATGCATCTGTATTAAACTTGCAAAGTAAAGAAGAAAATGAAATCTATCATTTTACGAAGATATCACTGGATAAACAAAAAGTAAACCATCATTGGCGCTTTCAAAAACCTACAAGATATGGCATTCAGTTCTGATTTGCAAAATTTTACCTTAGGACTATTACCAACTTCGTCAAATATGTGATCAAGGATCTTCACAACTTGTCCCTATTCAATCATTTATTCAATCATTTAATCATTTAATCTTCACAACTTGTCCCTATTCAATCATTTAATCTACCACCGTCTTAGGTGAGGAAGAAATTAATTATTTTTCACATTTTATAACCTAATAAACTGTCTCCTAATGTGAGAGAGTAATAAATCATTATTGAACTCGGTTTCAATAAATCATCATTATTAAAACCGAGTCGTCGCAGCCCTTGGTTCGGAAAGCACTACTCGTTGTTTGAACCCAATTTTGTGTTGAATAACTCTTTTTCAACGTTCACCTCTTTCGCACAATTAAAGATTTACCTTACTCGATGCTTTTAATGAAAATTGAAAATGCAGGTTACAAGTGACAAAAATGGAATGATCAAAATACATGTCTCAGATAATTTATAACATAAACAAAGAATAAAACTATTATAGTTCTTTCGTGGATTTTCGGTTTACAAGATAATTCTCGGTGTGAGCTTATTCTGCAAAAGATAAATCTCGGTAGGAGCTTGGTCTGCAATTTCTCTAGTCGCCATGAAGTCTAGGCGGCAGGGCCGCACTCAGGAACTGGGTGGCAAGCCGTACTCAGGAACGTAACTGTATTCCATAGGCGTACGAGGTTAAATCTAAAGTTGATGTCATTGGATAGCTTATGAAAAACTGAGATAGGAATGTGCAAATAGGTATAGGACGTCATGGATGAAACATATTTAGAATTTTCCGGAGAACCCAAAAATTAAATAATATATTGGGTGTTCCATTATAAAAAACAATGGTTTATATCATAACTTTTTAAAGCGACCTTCAATTGTTTTACTATTTACATTTCCTGGCGGTTCATAAAAAATGCTACAACTTTCCTGATTCAACAATTTTTCTAGCCCTCCAAAAAAGGAGGAAATTTATTTTTCCAAATATAACCAGTAACCCTGTAAAGTTGGTTCAAAAATATTTCGTACCAGCTTAGTAACTGTTGATATGATTAGCCCCTAACAATAGACAACACTTAAGTATGCTCTGTTATTTTCTGTTCCAGGTACAATAAAAAAAAAAATTACAATCACCTTTTTTTTAACAAATAATATTTTGTAGATATAAATCCGTCCCTGCGATAAGAGATAATAATATGATCCGATTTGTTTCACAAATGGAGGGTTTTTCTAAGAAAACGATTATAAGCTTAGGTAGAGACACAGGTAGTTTACGTACCTGTGTTTCAAAAATTTGAAATGTTTAGTTACTTTCCGGCAGTTGTTGGAAAAGTTTGTTCTTGAAAATGGCTAGTGTTTCTGAATTTGTTGCTGAGAAACGAATTAGTAGAAGTACGCTTTCTAAAAATGAGAAAATTATTATTCTCAATGTGATCAACGCTGTTCGCCACCAAAACTCAACATTCCGAGTTACAAAAATGGTAGAAATGTGTTCGAATCTGACAAAGAGAAGTACAGGAAGGAAAAAAACTTCAATAAATGAGGATGAAAAGACTGCCATCAGAAGAATCAAACACTCGTTTTATTTGAAAAAGAAATACCTACCTTGAACAAAATCATAACAGAAATTAGAAAGGATGATTTCATTCCACCCATGGGTAGGAAGAAAGTGTGGAAAACTTTGAAGGAAATGAATTTTAGTTATGAAAAAATTCAAACCAGAAAATCACTTTTAATAATGAAAGACGAAATCATCTGCTGGCGACGACGATATTTGAGGGCAGTTAGACAGTTTCGAAGGAAAAACAGGAATATGTATTGTATGGACGAAACTTGGTTAAGTAAAGGATATACCGTTGGTAAAATATGGTAGGATAAAAATATAAAATGCGCGAGGCAAGCTTTCATGGAAGGATAGTCCACTGGAATAAAAGCACCCTCGGGAAAAGGTAAAAGATTAATAATTACTCACATTGGTGAGCAAAAATGGATTTGTCGATGGTGGCTCACTAGCATTTCAATCAAAACAGACGACTGGAGACTATCATGAAGTCATGAACGCTGATGTTTTTGAAGAATACATCCAGCAAATGCTAGATCTTATTCCTTCTGGGTCTGTTATAGTCATGAATAATGCCAGCTACCATTCAAGGAAATCCGAAAAAATACCAAAGACTTCTTGCAAAAAAATTACATTATTCATTGGCTTACTGAGAACGATACTATACAAAATAAAAATTCTTACCTCCATCTATAACACCGAACAGCTACGTATAATTCACTTCTTCATTAATAGAAAGTCATTCAACCTACGGCATTGTAGCATTATAGCCCTGAGAACTCACATATCAGGGCTTGAAACTATCCAAAGATATATATTGAAAACCATATACCAAAAACCCAGAAAGTACCCAACAGAGGAACACTTCAAAACTTCAAAAATATACAGCAACTTTATTTCTTGAAGGTTACCATATATCAACACTCTCGAAAACGTGAACTATTACCCATAGAACACGAACACATCATTGAACCAGAAAAACATATCATGCAGAGCTTACATTTATCTCGAACCTAAATTTTTCAACCCACTTTCACAAACACTAAAGCAAATGATACCACAGATAAAAAAGATCAAAAGAGAACTAAAAATTATATGAAAAACATATCCCATATTATTCATTCATTCATACATTCGTTGATCCATTTATTCAAACATTACATTTCCACTTTTTTTAACCACTTATATACTTACATAATATAGTTATCATATTTATATCCTTATGTTCCTTGGATGTAACTAGTTTCATATTATATATTATGTTCATTCATCATTATTAACTTTAGATTTAGTGATATTAAGATATTAAGTTAAGTGATATTAAGATGTTTATATTATCACATTCCTAGTATGTACCATATTTAACCTCCCCATTTTAATCCCTACGCACAGACTTGATCTTCTGTAGGGTTGCCCACTTATTCCCCTCCCCACTATTTCTTGCATTGTATCATATTTATATAATGTAAAACAAGAGCGAATAAATTTATTATTATTATTATTATACTTTGAATAAGAAGCCATTTCACAAAGATATGCTGAAAAAGGAACTACTGGAGATTATAAAGTAGAATAAACCCCTTGTACGAAATTTGTTGTCGACTGTCGACGAATTCGATTCGAAACGGAATATAACGGCACTTCGCCTTCCGCCATATAACTGTGAATTAAACCCCATAGAATTAGTGTGGGCGCAAGTAAAAGGGTTTGTAGCAAGGCATAACACTACTTTTAAAATAAGAGAAGTTGAAAACATCTTGCAAGAAGGAATAAAGACAGTGGATTGCGAAAATGAAGTAAGTGCGTCGAACATGTGATTGGAATAGAAGAAAGGATGTGGGAAGCTGCTAACATGCTAGAAAACACTGAGAGCCCCTTATTATTTCTCTGGACTTCCAACTATGATAGTTCATCGGACTACTCGGAATATGATGGCTAAAAGTTAAATATTAAGTTGTATTGTAAAAAGAAGTTTTTATAAATATTAATATTTATTCCAATATATTCATTTTCATATTATTATTACTTTCATATAAGTTTTTGTCTACTTAATATTAGAATAATTAATATTTCAATTATTTGCCTATCTCTATAATTATAATCATGTATAATTATCATTATACTTATCATTCTAATAAAATACCTAGTTACGCCGCTGTCACACACATTTCATTCACAAAACTCCTCTTTCTATTGTTATGCAAATTAACGTGAACCTAATTTAGAACCGATTCGGAGTGGGTACGTTTTGAATAACTGAAAGACGGAATTTTTAAAACTATCATTGCAAGTTGACAAGACAACCTTTAAGTTGGCCACACTGTTTAATGGGTTCTGTCATTGCAAATTTACATTTTATCACTATCTTACATCAGGAGTATATATAATCCTAATTTATCACGTAAAAATGTTACTGAAATCTTATCGGTGGTAATTATTATAGTAAATGAACTTTTCATCGACTGAGTTTTGAAAATTCAAACAGATTTACCCAACAATGCCCCCGATATTCTGTTCTGTCTTTCTGATAGCTTCTGTGAGGAGCCTGGCATAATCTTTGGCCACAGTTTCCTTCTCTGTACCAGTAATTGCATCATGGTGTTGCATAGTTCCCATTGCTTCTCTGAGGGATCTCACGTTCTCTTCTGATTCAGAAGCATTCGTTATGTTCCTCATTTTTGCAAATGCATTGAGTTGTTCTGCTGCCTGAAAATACACATATTTCGCTATGGACTTCAGTGTTATTTGATATTTTATGATGCTGAAAAAATATGAGAAGATCTGAACATACATAACTGACGATAGTGAAATGTGATGTGAGCACTTGCCAAGAATTAATTATTTTCTAAATTAAGTTAGATTATTGTTAAGAAATAGGCTAATGAATATGCTGTAATTTTCAAAAATGTATTCGTTGTGTAGTTTATAATTTGATATGGAAAAGTATACTAGAAACGAGAAAATTGACATGTTGCTAGTTTACGGAGAAGCAAAAAAGAATGCAACTGATGCAGCTCGACTGTATGCTCCCTAATCGTCGCCATCCCACTCGGCATTATTTTCCAAAACTGGAAAGGAAAATGCGAAATGAACCAGAAGAAAAAGCCAATAACTTCATCGTTAGTGGAGAAAAAGAAGTAAACGTGTTGGCCTATGTTGAAGTGAATTGTACGGCGTCAATACGCCAAGTTATTCGTCCGTTTGGAGAATTCTTCACAAATATAATTATCGATCATTCAAATACCAACTACGCCAACATCTTTACGATAACGACCGTAACCGAAGATTAACTTATTGCTACTGGTTTTTGACTGAATACAGAGAAGATGTACGTTTTCCATTTTGTCAAATTTTGACAAGTGAGTATTTGTCAAATATTGACAAGTGACGTGTTGTTGGATTTGAAATGTCATTCTCGATGGAAATAAGTAAAAATATATAGGATGTCCCATTCAAAAATCGAAAGTTGGGGTCATTTTCGGTCAAACCGGAAGTAGGGCAAAGCAAGTAGATTTGTAAAAAAAAATTGAACTATAATACAAAACTCCCAAATTTCGATTCTCTATCTTCAATAATAAAAAAGTTCTAGGGCTGAGCCACCCGGTATATATATATATATATATATATATATATATATATATATATATATATATATAAATATAAATATATATATATATATATATATATATATATATACAGTATGTCTCACTAAATTGGAACCATATGTAAAACTTTTTTTATTAATTTTAGGAGAAAAAGTTATTTTTCATAAAGAATTCCGCAGATTCTAAAATCTAAAATACAATCATCAGATATCAATTTTTTTCGGAGTCAAAATATATGAAATTTTACTCAGGAGTAAAGTACCTTCACATTTGAAAATATCAAAAATTGTTAATGAAAAGAGTTGTTCAGAACTAAAAACTACGTTCAAATATGCTATTGAATCCATTTACATGGAAAAATCATTTTTTTCTCATTTTGTCTACAATAACAATGCAAATTTGACTGAAGTTACGAGTAATCTAGGATACACTGACAAAAAAATGATTTGTTGATTTGTTAATAGCAAGATATGTTTGACAGAGAATGTCATAACGCGTTAGAATTAATAAGACAACTATGAAACGCATAGAGAAGCAGCAACTATTTTACATAACAGACCCAATAAAAATATCAATCATTCAACTGTTACGTAAATAGTAAATAAATTCAAGAATACTGGAAATATTAACGATCATTTCAATGGAAAACGGCGAAAAGTAGTTGCCGATGAGAATACGCAGTTTGAAGTAATGCTGTCAGTTGTAGAATATCCAGAAATGTCATTGCGCAAAAGGAAGTCGTCGATGCAACAAAATGTGAGTAAAGATACAGTGGCAAGAATTTTAAAACTGAATAAATACAGACCATTCAAACCAAAAAAAGGGATTAGATAGGCGCTTGATTTTTGTCATCTGATCCAAGGAAAATTAGAAAAGGACCCTTATTTTACGAGGCGTATAATTTTTTCCGATGTGTCTACATTTTCGTCAAATGGAACTGTCTCGTCACAACATTGTCGCTGGTGGTCTGATGAAAATCCCAATTTTGTAATAGAGTCTCATGACCAATATTCATTTAAGATGAACGTGTGGTATGGCATTTATAAGAACAGATTAATAAAACCTTTTTTTTTCGCCAATCTATAAATGCCGAACATTATCTACAGTTTTTACAAACTCACATCAATGACTTCTTGAACGAACTACCCTTACAAGAATGTCAATGTATTTGGTTCCAACAAGATTGTGCCGCATGCCACAGTACATCAAATGTTAGGGAATATCTTGAATATACATTCCATGGAAAAGTTATTCACAGAAATTCAGATCTTTTTTGGCCTGCTGGAATTCCCCTGACTTAACGCCCCTTGATTACTTCTTATGGGGTTGCTTGAAACAAAAAGTTTATCAGAAAGGGCCGTTTCAAGATGTTTACCATTTGGAGAAGATAATTTTAGAAACATGCCAGGAAATTTCTCCAGAAATGATAAGGAATGTATTACGTGAATTTGCCGAAAGAACGATATATGCATTGAACGAGAAGGTGGATATGTCGAGGCATCAGTGGAATGAGGGAACATTAAATTTCTATTTATTTCCAGAATTAATATTATGTTAGTTACACAACTTAGTATTTGTATGTGTTTTCTTATTCGCACAATATATGCATATACATTCATTATGTGTTCAAATTGCAAAATTGTTAGAAAACATTAAGAAACGAAAAGGTAATCATGTGTTTCATAATCGAAAGAGATAAATGTTCATTCAAAATAGAAAAAACAGTAAAAAGTAACAGAACCTAATTTTTCAATGTCTATGAATGAAATTCCATATTTGAACGTAGTTTTTATTTCTGAACAACTTTTTTCAATAAGATATTGTCGAATATAAAGGTACTTTACGCTTGAGTACAATTCATATTTTTTGACAAACAACGTATACGACTGAAAAAATTTGATATCTGATGAGTGTATTTCAGATTTTAGAACATGAAAAACTTTTTATGAAGAATAACTTTTTTTCCTAAAATGAAAAATAAAAAAGTTTTCCATATGGTTCCAACTTAGTGAGACATACTGTATATATATATATATATATATACATATATATATATATATATATTTATATATATATAAACATATATATATATATATATATATATATATATATATATATAAATGGAAAGTATCACGACCGGCTTATTATTATAGAATGAGTATCTATCGGGGATTCGGTCTTGAAGAAGGTACATTCTTTTTTGCTACCCGAGCTTTCACAAATCTTTATTTGCTTTTTTGAGGGTGTGCAATTTGAGATTTTCTTTGGACATCAAAGTTCAGGAACATATTATATAATTATAAAAGTACAAAGGAAAACTTAAAAATGTTATGACATAAAAAATTTATGACTGACATAAGATTTTTTAAGTTTTCCTTTGTACTTTTATAATTATATAATATGTTCCTGAACTTTGATGTCCAAAGAAAATCTCAAATTGCACACCCTCGAAAAGGCAAATAAAGATTTGCGAAAGCTCGGGTAGCAAAAAAGAGTGTTTACCTTCCCCGATAGACACTCATTCAATATATATATATATATATATATATATATATATATATATATAAAATAAATATATATATATTCGTTTTGAGGGTCAGTAGAATAAACTATTTGGTGTATTACTGCATCCAATATTACAATATTTCAGTGGACAATAACTACAAAACAGGTCTGATCCCCAGATCATTTGGAAAACTTGTTAAAATCTTCTTGCAACATAGGTATTCAAACGATTTATAAACTGAATTTGTACCTTCTCTGTAATTTCTTTTTTTTTCAATTTTCATAATTAAATTTATTTGGAGATTGATATTATCGATACTCGGTGATCTATAATTATGTTCCTAAATGTATCTGAAACTGGATTCTCAATCTGGTGGGCAGCTGAATTATATACATATATAATTGGAAAAAAATATTCAACTGATATGTGTGATATTATGTGGTTTACGAAACCTCACGTCATTTCAATGAACATTTCCAATGGAGTAGTATGTCTCTCCAAATTCGCTACAGTAGTTTGGCCAAAGTGAAGTAAGAATTTCTCCATGGTTTTTCCAAATATGTCACTGTAGGGCTTTTTTCGATTCGGGTTTGTCCTCACAAAATGAACGCTTTTCCATGATTCTACAATTCAATACAATCATTTTGAAAATCAGCTCAATAATTTTTCAAGTTACGAATTTTGAACATTTGAAACGTTTATTCAGTCAGCGATGCTCATTCGATTGATTTATAAAGTATTTCTGACATATTCACCATGTCAAATATGCAAAATAATGATGCTAGTAAGAAAATAGAAATATAAAATATATAAATAAAAACCCTGAAACTAGTTTTTTTATGGGATTTTCCATTTCTATCCGACATTCCTCACATACCTGCAAAATGCTATTTCCAACTCTCTCGAATCGTTTCAGAGTAGATCTCGATGTATAATATCCCGACCAATAAGTGTGAGCATTTTCATTATATGGAAAAAAATCTCCACCTTCCTTCACACTGAAAGTAACATTGGCCTTCTTCACAGCTTCCACGTAGCAGGATGGAGTTGAATAAAAAACATTGTACTTCGAATGATTCGCAAATCCCCTGAAAAAATAACTCTTAACGTCAGTTAAGTTATGCTGTTGTCAAGTAATGGAGAGTGTTGCTGATGGATGTTGATGGTGTCAAAGGAACATTTACCTTATGAGTCTGTCCATGTTCAAATAGTTGGTTTGAGCAGCCTGATATTGAAAATCCCCACCCATCGCATATAAAATATTATTTGTTCTGAAATACGACGAATAATTTGCAATGAGTTCAGAAAATTCAGCAACCTGAAAAAAAATTAAAGCAAGTTATACTATGTGATTTCATTGGGCCTGTAGAATCGTTCACATAAATAAGGAATAACAAGGTGACTCTGATTGGTTTCAGGGAGGAAAGAAGCACTCAAAATTATTTTTGAACAGATAATCCAAGGAAAAAGTTTCCGATAACGATAGAAAAATACATATATGCGTTATATACTTGGAAAAAACATTCGACCATTTACAAAGAGAGTAACTTCAGGAACAAAGATATAAGAGGTATAGCAAAGTCGTCTAAAGAAACCTCAATACAGTAGTGAAGCAAGGACGTTTGCTCAGTGCTCATCTTAATTCAATAATTCTATATGACATAGAAAAAATGAAGACTGAAACTGTAACACTATTCAGTAGAGAAAAAAGAGATAATTGAATCAATGTTCACAGATGACAGCTATAATGGCAGATTCAGAAAGAAATCACAGCATAATCTTGAGGTATTGGTAAGAGGACTGGATAAAATGAACATCGGAGATAAAAGACCATATAGTGTTTTGTCAAAGCCGAAGAGACTTTGAAAGTCCCGGTAGAATTGTGAGAACTCTTTTACTATAGGGAGCAGTAGTGTGATGGTTTCGAACCATACTTGAGTGAAAATGAGAATAAAAGTTACAATTATGTACAACAGCGAAACGAAGGAACAAAACAGGAGAGAGGAAAGTAGATAATTCCTCGAAAAAACAAATATACTTCTCATCATTTCAGTCGGACAGTGTGTTTTCATATTCATCTGTTAATTCCTGAAGGATTGTTTTTGACCAATAGTAACAAACGATATTCCGAATGTACATGAATTATTTCACTAGATTTGTACTGATCAATGAAAAGGCACGAATTCTATGGCGAATTAGTGAACAGCAAAAACTATCGTGTTTAAAAAATTTCTACTTGCTTTTTTATCCAAATTATAGTCGAAACTTTCTGGATCGTCATTGATAGCATCAGATGAACATTGCAAATAATCCCAGCAAAAATCATTTGGGCCATAATATGAGTCCATTATGCTGGTGAAGATTTCACTGGAATCTGAAGCAGAAGAAAAAATTACACAAATAGTGAAATAAGAAGTATTGGTGAAGTGACTAAGTTCGGGACACGCGTAAGGAATTCTCTTGGTGTTTTTTTATTTATTTGTTTTCCACACTACCTAGTTTGTATTGATAAACGTGTTTTTTTTAATATTGCTATATTACTAAAATCTAATCACTTGGCAAAATTAATTTTGTCTATCTATTTATATCAATCTATTTCAACGACTAAAAGGTAACGGGAACCTAACCCATTGCAGTGGAATCTGAAACCACCCACATTCTTCTGATTCGATCTTCCGATGTTTGTTCGAGACAAGATAACCAGGACCTTAACAATATAGTGGAATTTTGAAACGGTTTGGGTTTCAGTTTTTGATTTAGGCCTTCTTTAGATAGACGTTTCAATATCAAAGAGGTTTAGAAAACCATTGTTCAAGCTTTCGATCTTCAATCAATGCCAGTTTATCCATTCGAATGTTCAATATACTCATGAATTGAGATAACGGGGACCTAAGTGATTGTAGTGGGATCTGGAACATTCGTTTTGATATTGATCCTTCATTCCCGCCTTTCTTTTGATTATATCGTTCTTATGAGTTTAAATAGCGGGAACCTTACCCACTGTAGTGGCATCTTTCAATATTTCTTGGGACTTGATCTTTCATAATTTTCACGAGTTGAATAAAACAGTTTTTCAGGTTGCACATTCTCAATTGTCTCTTTTTTACTGCTCAAAATAGCGGGGACCATATTCATTATAATTGGTATCCGAAACAAATTTTTTAGGTTTCTAATTATCAATTTCCGCCTAACCAAATTTTTAATCATGTAGCCTTACAGAAGTAGAGACATAGGATCGATGCAAATAATATACTGTTCCGGTACAAAACACTTGAAGTGGCCTAATAAATACACTATCACTCAATATTTACCGTAATTATCGTTACTCCTCCACATGAATTCCAAATCCTTGGTTGCTTTCCTAGCATCCCTGTCATCCTGGCTCAATCGTACGAAGAATATAGCGTCATAGCCTAACTGTTTGAAAATAGAAGCTTGTTCTCTGCTATGACCGAAAGGGTCGATTTGCCATCCTATTTTCGGTCGGCCACATTCTCCCAGAGAGTCATTCAGAAGTCTACAAATATGAAAAAAACTTTTCAACAAAAAATTAAACCGACGAAAAAAATCAACTGAAAAGCAAAAAATTAAATAAACCTTCTTAGTCTAAATGATAATTGAGCTCCTAAAGTAATGTGAGTAACTGATTTTGAGTCGGCGCCAAACAAACAATTATCGAAGATCATTATCAATGAAAGAAGTCATCAAAACGCAGCCGTGCATCACGCTGCCATCATTTTACGCTTCACCTAATTCAATTGCTAGTTTGTTTGGCGCCGACTCAAAATCAGTTACTAACATTAGTTTAGGAGCTCAATTATCATTTAGACTAAGAAGGTTTATTTTATTTTTTGCTTTTCAGTTGATTTTCTCGTTGGTTTAATTTTTTGTTAAAAAGTTTTTACTTTTCAATTTTTTGTGGCTAAAATCTACCAATTACTACCTACTTGTTTTTTGATTACTTCCAAAATACTTACTTACCCACCTCACTTCAACTATTACCAGTTAAATAATATGATTATCTACTTTAACTATTTGTTGTAATATGAATTATTTTCGTTGTTCTGGTTAGTTTATTTCATTACTTTGTATATCATTCCATCCTCTCATAAAATATACTGATTTTGACGGATGTGAAACAAGAATAATGTCAGTAGCGATATGTCATTGTCAACTACGTATGTGTGTGCCAATGTTCACTAGTGAAAAATCAATTATCCCCTATTTTTCTACCCGTAAGGGTGGCTAATTCCTTCCGAAATCCAAATATAAGGTATACCCTATCTATTTAAAAAAGAATCATCCAAATCGAAGAACCCAGTACAAAGTTATGCCTGATAGAATCGGTTAACGGACCAGAATTCAGAGGGTGAGTGATCAATATCCTTCATTTCGCTACCCTTAGAGGTGGATTTCATCTTTTAAATTCAAATGGGACCAAATTCAAAGTACACCCTATCCACTGAAAAAATAATTCTCGGAATCGGACGCCTCAGTAAAAAGTTATGCGTGATCATACATAAAAAAATATGATGGAGAAACATAAAATATACGGGTCGAATAGAGAACCTCCTCCTTTTTGGTTTCGTCGGTTAAAAATAAAAATGTTTTTCCTAATTTCTCAAAATGAATGGTCAATATTGGCCATTAACAGTTTGTAAGCTGCATTGGCAATAAAAAACTGTAACAAAAAATTGTAAAATATACGGGTTGTCCCATTTAAAAATAAACATATTGTTCGTATATCTCAGAAACTGTACATTTGGTAACGTCGAAAATATAAAATTTAAAATCACTGGTCCATCTGATATACATAACCAAAATTTTGTTATCCTATCTTACGGGGTGTCAAATATATCTTCATGTTTCCATACTTTACGCGCGCACTGTATGTATAGATGATATTTTGTCCTCATCTTTCCGATGGTGATTTTTCTATACGTAGAACTGACATATTATTATTTTTCTCATTCTCACCTCAGTCCCCATGTGAACTGGTTGATGGTCGACTGATAATTAACACAAGCTTCATCGTTCATAGACCATCCCCCTCCCACCATTTCGATTTGACCATTATCAACGAACTGTTTGAAAAGATTTCGCTTTTTCTCCGTCTGCTTTGTCCACCATTTCCAGAAAAAAGCAGTCTCAACCTGAATGTACCTGGAATTCAAAATATGCACATTGATCGATAGTGGACTAGCGGTAGATCTATTTTATTTTTTGAAAGAATTCTCCCCCTCCATTTTTTTATCGGCTGAATCGGAATAATACAAACCTTCTCTCCGGGCTACGAGTCAAAGCTTGTAGAACCGAATCAAATATGTATTGCACACCAACATTTTGGACTTCATTGTTAACTGAAATTGGAAAACATTATATCAATTCGTTATTCCCAGACTTCTGAAATGCACCGGTGTTTCATTGACCTGGAAAACGAGTTTGCTAGAGAAATGAGGAAAACATGTCAGAAATTATGTAAAAACGAGGGGTAGAAAAAGAAAAGATCGAAAACGTTCAGAAACAACAGTGAGGTGATTATAAAATGCCGTTGATGTTCCATTTCAATGAAATCCACTTCCTCAAATAATCCAAGATGAATCGAAGCAGCGAGCAGCTAGAACTGTTAGAGCCAATAATAATAATAATAATAATAAACTTTTTTGGTAATATAAATACAATTTTAAATGGTTACAATGAATAAAGTAATCATAACCATAGTGTAGAACACTTGTTTCGCAGAAAAATAGGGAGTTAAAAAAAATATATGATTAAATAAATGTACAAAAATAACTAGTTGAAAA
Organism: Gonioctena quinquepunctata; assembly: GCA_018342105.1. Classification (NCBI taxonomy): domain Eukaryota; kingdom Metazoa; phylum Arthropoda; class Insecta; order Coleoptera; family Chrysomelidae; genus Gonioctena; species Gonioctena quinquepunctata. The sequence continues at coordinate 21,603 of JAFIRS010005789.1, read as the reverse complement.
GTTCATAATAACACAATGTTATAAAACAACATGCACTAAATATAATTGAAATCTAGTGAATGTAATAAAACAATGTAGTTCGTATTCCTTACGATGCAATAAATGAAATTATTCATAAATAACTAAATAAGAGCACAGGATTAAAAGTTAAATGAGACACATAAACCCGCCATAAACAATCGTCGAATAGTGGGATTAAACATGTCCTGTCAATTTATTCTGACCACTTTCACGGTCCTTTCTCGATGACCCATGGCAGAGATAACCACGTGTTTAATTCCTTCAATCTCGACTCAAATTTTCATAGTGAACATGAGATTAGTTTATGATGTTTTTACAATTTGATATTTAAGATTTTATTTATGATATGCACCGATATTTTCCTTTTAGCAACCGTCAGTTAGTAAGTTTTTTATATTTTATAAAAAGAGCATTTTGAAAATGTTTTAATTTTATTTTTCTCATAGTGGCAATTGTTTGTACATATAAAAAAAATTACATCCTTAAAATTTTACCAAAATAATATTTTTATAGGTCGTTTAATAATTTTCAATCTTGGGGAGTATTATAGATTAGACGTTTTCGAGCGACTTTTAAATATTGATTTTAACACGAAATACATAAAAATACCAATGAATATATTGTTACTAGCATACTGAATTAATATCGATAATTAAAAGAAAATAAAAAGTTTTTGTTATGTAGTTTGTGTAATCACAATTGTAGATAATATAATAAAGTGTTCATAACAAATGTTGTAAACAAGTTTTTTTTCGAATGATTTTTTTTTAAATCTGTGGGTTAAATTATTGTTACGAAAATAAGTACAGTACGCTCCTGCGTTGTTTCTCTCGCAGAGGCCACACGATGTGACGGTTTTTTATTCAGGCGAAATTCCAGAAATATGACGACCGACTGGGGGGAGACATTTTTTATTGAAAGACGTATTAATTCATATTAGCGAATTCTATAATATTATCTACAATTGTAATTACACAATTCAAAATACATAACAAAAACTTCTAATTTATTTCATTTCAGTTCTTTAATTTTACTAATATATTCAAGTAAATGATAAACAATTTTTTATTTAATTTTTTATTATCCATATTAATTAAATATTTTTTTTTTTAAAAAATTAACTTGAAACATACTGTATATAAATTGTATCTAACTAAAAATGGCCAATGGGAGAACAAGAAACTTCTTGATGACAATAGCCAATCAGGAAACAGAGATGGTGAGATAAAAGATTTGAAATTGTGGAAAAGTAAGAACAGAGAAACGGCAAAGATAATTATCATCAAATATTTTATTTAGCTTATAAGAAATGTTAAATATATTAGTTCATAAGTTTTCTCAAATAACACCAAAATAGTGAAAGTTCGACAAGAAAGTGCGCGAGTTTGAAAATTCAAATAAAATGGACAAAACAGAAATGGTATCCAGGGAATGAAAAAACAAAGCGAGGGGAGATTGAAAAAATAAAAATGAGAAAGAAGCCAGGTAGAAAATTTAAGAAAAAAGGAAATTGAATATTTTCACGAATGACAAAGTAGTTTGTCAAAAATAACAAACCAATTCAACTTCTGGATAATTCGACACAAAATAAATAGCATAAAAGAAGATAACCTTTGGACTCCACATAAAAACTTGTCCAAGCTGATTTCTGGGATTTTGGATGGTTCCTTTGCAAATGGAGAGTCCCTGAGAGGAGTGAATGAAGCAGGATTTCAGATTATTGGCAGGTATTGCATCAGCGACAGTTCCAGCTCCAGGTATAAACTCTTTTAGTGCACATCACAAACTGAATCACTTCACAACGTAACTCGTATATCTGAAGAACTCTATTTTATTTTGGTATTGAACTATAAAAGAATTCTTCCAACCCAAAAGAAAAAGTGAGGTTATGTTCAAAGTTTCCATCACTGTTTTTCATTATTTTCTATGAGAATTTGTCAATTGACCATAGTTTTAAGTTATCGATCGCAGGCCAGGTTAATATAAGTTTTCCTGAATAAAGGAAATAATTGTTTTTTGATAATTTCTGGTTTATTTTCCACAATGATCTACAATATCTTACTTATAAACACTGAACTAAAATAGTTCGAGTGACATCTATACAGGCAGTGGCTCTATTGCCAGTACCGACTCCTGAGGCGAAGGCGTACCAACTGAGGTTAGTCGTGGTAAGAAAAGTGATAATAATTGGCAACAACGTGGCGAGAAAACAGTAACGTTAGCTGGCAGTTATTATTTCATAACAATTAGCTATTATCATATCACAATATAACAATTGGCTTCCCATCGCGGAGCTGAATTACCTACATAAGTATTAGAGGTATATCAAAATCGGAATCAAAATAATTATACAGAGAGAAAATATTTGTGGGGCAATAACAATCATTATTTCATAACAATTTGGCTTCCAACGAGGTGCGAAAATATTTATAAGCATTTATAATAATAAAATTGATATACCTATCATAACAATTGACTTCCAACGCGGGGTAAAAACACCTATTAGTATCAAATAGAATAAAAACATTGGTTGGTTTAAACATTTTCCGAAACTCATTAGATTAAAAGCAATTATAGAATCATTACTTACATCCATAGTAGTAGTCCTCGACGCTCTTCAACCATCCAACATCATCGTGAGAATGTGGAACAAGGTGAACGTTTATTTTTTCTGGATCAAGTGTGTGACAGGCCTAAAAAAAATAAACTCATCATCAGAATTCTGTTTGTACATACTTCTATTCTAACTTTCAGCGCACATGAATCGAAATCGGAGCAGCGAGTCGTCGGAATTGTGAAAAAAGAAAGGACGAAAATATACAGCTGCATGTTCCAATACTGGATTCAAAAAAATGTATTTGGAGAATGATACAGTACAACGATAACTTGATAAATCTGAAGTGGATCCAACAAAATCTAATTCTGATGAGGTGGAAATTATTTTTACATCAATTTCAAGGCACTTTATATTATCAGTTTACAATTGAAGAGGCAATTATAGGATTGTTTTCATCTAGTTTGTGTAAACAACGATCTCAAATGAACCTACTTTTTTCTAAGTTTTGTGATCTTATATCTGAAACTGCTATTGATTCTTTGTCGACGTTTCGACTTTTATAAAGTCATCTTCAGGGCATAACAATGTAGAATGGAAATAAAAATATGTATTTTCTACAAAAATCACATTACAACAATAGGCACTTTTGTAGAGCATGTAATCCTGAGTAAATTGCGCTTTGGTACTATACGATGGCATGAAATGCGGCAGAGTTATAGATATTTGAAAAAAAATACAAAGATTACGCTCTTGGAAAGTACTTAATGTTGATATTAAAATCTCAAATTTCGAGGGTTTTTTTTTGGACATTTTCAACAAAATTTTTGGTTGGGAGCAAAAAACAAAAAAACAGTAGTAAAAAACACCCTAATATACCTAATAACAAAAAAGAGTAACAATTAAATACATAGATTGTAAAATATAAATGAATATACATAAACGAATATACATACACAAACATATATACAAGGTGAGTCAGAATAAAACCGACAAACTCCGACTACAGATTCCTCACCTCATTTCGAGGTGAAAAGTTGCTATCAAGGTATGTCCTAAAATGCATCCCCTCTGAGATACAGGGTGTCGAAAGTACGAAAAAAATTTAGATTTAATTTGTTTCCTCCAAAATTCCTAAAGGAAAAAATTTGAAACTTGGTACACTAATCTAGGTTTATCAACGTGCTAATTTGATGTTATAATATTTTTTTTCGTGAACCAGTGGCGTAGTTACGATTGTATGTGGTCATATGTTCCTTCATATTTTCTTGGGACAAGTGAATGGACAAATGAGCGTTTGACATCAGTCCGGCTCATCGATACTTAACCTCAAAGTCATGTGCCTAAAAGTGGAGGTTTCTGAGATAATTGAGAAAAACTAAAGAATTGTCCCTAGAAGAGACATAATTTCCTGTGTGCAATAATCGCATAATGCTAATTTCTTACAACATATCGGAATATGTGTCAACCTCCTGAATATTTTTTAATGTTGGGAGAATCGGAAACATAGTAAGGGTGAGTCAGAATGAGACCGATAACTCCATTTTTTTCATTCATCTTGTTATTTCTCGCGGATTCACTGATATGTTACCATACTTTCTTGCATATGATTGTTTTGACAGATCAACTGACAAACAAACACAACCTCAAATTTATAATACTCCATTTAGATAAGAGTTAAGATCTGAAATAATTTATGCAAAAAACTGAAGATAAGTAGTTTATATTGGAGTATCATTATCAAAGCCATTTCTGATTGAATTATCTAGGAAAATATTATCCAATCAACATGTTTTTGATGAAGAAAAACAATTATTGTGTATTAATATCTACTTAAATGATAGAAACGGTTTAGTGGATACACTACATAGAAACAAACAAGGCATTAAAGCAAATGTTCAAATGGACCACCATTTTGTTCAATACACAATTGGCATCTCCGTATCATTGACTATCGCACGCTTTGGAATATTCCTGGTGAATTTTGTATTAACGTACATGCTGCTGAAATTCTTGCCGGTAAATCTTCCACAGACTCTGCAGGTGTTTCATACACTAGGGATTCAGGGTATCTCCACCAACAAAAGTCTATTGAAGATAAATCCGTGCAGGCCAATGTATGGGACCACGTCTACCTATCCACCGATCATGGAATGTTTGATCAGGAAATTGACGAAAGTTTCGTTGGAAATGGGCCTGTGCTCCGTCATATTGATACCACATTCTTTGACGAACCGATAAACGTCTTCAAGTAGCCCAGGTGAAACATGTTCAAGAAACACTCGGTAGTTCTTCCCATTCAAACGGGGAGGAAGAAAATATGGTCCAACGATACGATTTTCGATAATTCCTCCCCAAATATTCACTGAAAACTTTTGTTGGTAGCCTTTTCGAAATATTCCTTGCGGATTTTGTTCATCCCATAAATGAATGTTCCTACTATTGAAATATCCATATCTTGTGAAACATGCCTCATCCGTGAATAGAACATATCTGGGAAAGTCGTTTGCTCCTTCATACATCCTCAAAAACCATTCACAAAAAAATCTACGAGGGCAATAATCACCAGCATCTAGGGCCATCACCTTCTGTAGGCGAAACGGATACAATAGTTGTTCACGTGCTACCCGACTTACTGTTGATTGTTACACTTGTAACCTAAACGAAATAGCCCGAGTGCTGGTAGAAGGATCTGCTGCTAATCGTTCAAGAATTTGTTCTATTCGCACCACAATGGTGTTTACTGAATTTAAAGGCCCCCGTTTCCTTCAATCGTCGATGCACAGTTATAAAAGCAGTGAGATGTGGATGATGTCTGTTTGGATATCTATGTTGATATAATTCAGCAGCAGCTCTGGCACTTCCCCCCGTTTCAGTATAAATGAAATGCATATCTGTATATTCTTCGAATGAATAAACCATTTTGAAACGATGTTAACTGACTGAAATGATGACAGATGACTTGACAATAATACAAACAGTTTTGGGTTACTGTCAATTAAGTCTAATGTAAGTATCGATATATCAGTGTGACTACCGGGAACAATGAAAAAAGGCTCGTTTCTTTTTAGTTCCAAATTTCGTGTTTGTTTTATGCCTTGATCAGTGGTGCACTGAACAGCCTACCACAAACTAGCATGAAAGACACGACTTTGCAACTAGTTATCACGAATCGAAAGAAATCATTTAAGTGGATATTAATACACAATAATTGTTTTTTTTTCATCAAAAACATGTTGATTGGATAATATTTTCCTAGATAATTAAATCAGAAATGGCTTTGATAATGATACTCCAACATAAACTTCAACAAATTAAGAGTACTTATCTTCAGTTTTTCGCAAAAATTATTCCAGACCTTGACTCTTATCTAAGTGGAGTACTATGAATTTGAGGTTGGGTTTGTTTGTCAGTTGATGTGTCAAAACAATCATATGCAAGAAAGTATGGTAACATATCAGTGAATACACGACATCGATTCGATCAAATAATATGATGAATGAAAAAATGGAGTTATCGGTCTCATTCTGACTCACCCGTAGTATGTTTCCGATTCTCCCGACATTAGAAAATGTTCAGGAGGTTGACACATGTTCCGATATGTTCTAAGAAATTAGCATTATGCGATTATTGCACATAGAAAATTATGTCTCTACTAAGGACATATCTTCAGTTTTTCTCAATTATCTCAGAAACCTCCACTTCTAGGCACATGGAATGTTATGACTTTTGGGTTGAGTATCGATGAGTCGAACTGATCTCAAACGCTCATTTGTCCATTCACTTGTCCCAAGAAAATATGAAAGAACATATGACCACATACCATCGTAACTACGCCACTGATCAGTACGGCCAGAGCTCTCCGGATCTCTGGCTGGTGACTACTCCGTACTGATGAGGGCCAAAATGCCTGAAATCGGTATGCGGATTGTTAGGCGGTCCCGACATAAACTAAACATAATCGAGCTTATCAGAAAGAAACATTCACAATCAATATCCATTTATATGGAAGTTTGCATGGATTTTCAGGTGAATATCATTCAATGTTCTGCGTGGTATTTGCTAGGAAAGTAGTTGTTTTTCGCATGTGGTCTATCAAGTGTGTTTCAATTTATATTGAATCTTTTGTGAAGATTAATTTGTGCACTTTATTGTTAATTTTATTCCACTTCACTTGGCTTTTTTCCTTAATAGTATATCTATTGAAATCTACCAAAACTCGGGGCTGCAAAATGATTAGAACCAACCCTGGCTCGATACCACAAATATCTTCATTTTAGTGTAGGAAGCACCGATGTGAGCGAGGTATGCAACCAGTATTTAAGATAGCCAGTTGATTTGGTTATCTCCTTCAAGGAGATTATCGGTGAATAAATTGATGACGTTATAATGGAGGGCAAGCCTTTTTCCTAAGGCGTATTATTCCTGGAAGGATCGACTTCCTCATGATTCATTTCTCATGGATGACTTGTTGCCAGATTTCTGAATAAAATAATATCACTGAAAAGTTAATGGATTCTCTTGATTTTTCTGTATCCATGGATAGGGTGTGTATTGTTATAATAATAATATAGCTTTTTCGAAATATCGAAAATAATTTGAATGAAGTTATGTATAGCGAGTGAGTAGGAAGTATATAACCCCCAAGTATATCTGCAACGGTTAATTGTTTTTTCAAAAAAAAAAATATATAACTGGGTTTTTTAAACTTATATGCAATCGTTTTTGACTTTTGTCAATGTGAGTGTCAAGATAGCGTCGGGCAATGACTCACAGAAAATTCATAACCTCAGAACCATTGAAGGCAACTCAACCAACTTTCTTCCAGTCGATTCCGTAGGCTTTAGCGCATCTTTTGAGGTGCGTGCGAACTGGGTGTCGATGCTCCATCCATCGCCTACTACGATTTTTTTTAAATGACAAATTACGAATGGAAATAACACGATTTTTTCGCAAGCTAACACCCTATATTTTATCATCATTGCATATTGCGTATGTGGGGTCTACTTTGTAAAATTTGCCAGATTTGCTGCAAAATGTTGATTTTTTCGAAAAAAAAAAGTATCGAGTAGAAACTGGGATTTATAAAAATAATGCAAAATGAAATTATTCCAGAAATAACTTTTCTATACGAAAAAAACTTTGCTGAATCTAAAAATGGATCAGAGCAAAGCCAAGGGAACTATGATGTCATAAAAGGTCGAAACGTCGGGACGCCCGCGGAAATAAATCATTTCTCGTTTATCTTTCACCGTTCTCATGTCCACCAAAATAGTTTTTCCATAGTTTCCAGATTTTTAGACGATTGCTCTGTCCCTGATTTTTCTAAGATTTTTCAAAGAGGAGGCTGCACCGACGCCTCCGGAAAAATCACTTGTTCCACTTTGGAGCTAAACAAATATTTCTCGTACTCCGATTCTCGTGCCGTCCATATTCGATAGGAAATCAATTTCCGTATAGGAGGCTAGAATTTCAAAACAATATCTCTGCCTCTGAATTTTTTACGACGTTTCGAACTCGACCGTACGCGCCAGTGACTGGAAAAAATGCATTTTGGATGACACCCGTGTGGAATTTGGGATATAAAAAAATAATGCGAGGTAAAGCTATTGCAAAAATAACTTTTCAATGCGTAATGAAATCGTCGTTCAGAGCGACGCTAAGGGAACTATGATGTCATAAAAGGTCGAAACGTCGGGACGCCCGCGGGAATAAATCATTTCTCGCTTAGCTTTCCTCCGATCGAAGTGAAAGTAACTTCTATCTTTCACCGTTCTCAAGTCCACCAAAATCGTTTTTCCATAGTTTCCAGATTTTCAGACGATCGCTCTGTCCCTGATTTTTCTACGATTTTTTTTCTTAATATTGCTCGTACTCCGATCCTCATGCCGTCCTTATCATTCGATTGGAAATTAATTTCCGTCTAAGAGGCTAGAATTTCAAAACTTTGCCTCTGAATTTTTTACAACGTTTCGAACTCGACCGTGCGCGCCAGTGACTAGAAAAAACGCATTTCGGATGACACCCGTGTAGAATTTGGGATTTAAAAAAATAATGCGGTGTGAAGTTATTCCAAAAATAACTTTTCAATGCGTAAACAAATTCGTCGTTCAGAGCAAAGCTGAGGGAACTATGATGTCATACAAGGTCGAAACGTCGGGACGCACGCGGAAAAAAGCATGTCTCGCTTAGCTTAGCTTTGCTGCGATCGAAGTGAAAGTAACTTTTTTGGATTCAGCTGACATTTTTACATGGGAATAAGTCATTTTCAGAATGACTTTATGTCTATTTTTTAACACATGTCAAAGTCGACGCTTGCGTCCTCTAGCGATTTTTTCAGATTTCTCTCGGTTTTTTGCATTCCACGGGCAATCTGTCTGGGTCAGATACCACATGTGCCACATTTTTGGAATCTACACAAATTTCGGACGTTAGCTGCAAAAATTCCGACTTTTAACTTTTTTCCCCGATCGATCCGAATTTCGTTCTCAGACTGATTCGGCCATTCTGAATCGATTGGCGTTCGCAGAATTGCTTTATCTTTAACCGTTCTCGAGTTATTCCGGTTATTCCGTGAGTTATAGATTCAAGAGCTTGTCGCGCAAAGTTTTCAGTTCTATACAAAAGCGACAAGCTTCTAAATCTATAACTCACGGAATAACCTGCGACACACATCCAAAGCATTATTTTTCACTTTTTAGCCTATTCGAATAAAAGCTTGTCTTTAATTATTTTATTTTGGGCTTTTTAATAAGTACGCCTCAATCTATGCATTTTTGTTAAAGCATCGTCATTATGAAGCATTTCTGAGCTATCTGGTTCTCCAATGAGGAGACCATCTAAAGATTAATTCGTCCGCCACCCTGGAGCTGCCATCTTCGATTTATGAATTCTGACAAAAAAATAAATAATCTTCAACTGAATTCAAAATCCCCGATACCAAAAACCACGTCATACCAATTTTGAATAGAAACGGTCCATTACCACAAAACTTGTCCACCATCTTGGAGCCGCCATCTTGAATTTACGATTTTCTACAATAAATTCATAATATCCGATCCCGAAAACCTCCACATAGCAATTTTGATTAGAATCCGACCATAATTACAAAACTTGTCCGCCATCTTGAATTTATGATTTTTTGACAAAAATGCATAATCTCCGACCCCGAAAATTTCCACATACCTATTTTGAATAGAATCAATTCAAATCAATTCAAATAAATTATATTACAAAGTTTCCCAAGTAGCACATAGTCATAAAATTAACATAATAACTTCTTATACCGTCTTAAAGACCACGTATTTGTATGTTTTAGAACCAAAAAGTTGATGTGCGTTTTATAACCTTCAGGCGTCGCTATGACGTCGTGTAGTAGATATAACGAGAGTACAATAAAGAATTCTCGAGATGAAGTTGTACTGTGGTTTGTATGTAAATAGATTGTATGAGTCGTTAAGTAGAACTTAAGAGCAGTTGCTGTGAGGTTATTATGACAATGAACATATGTGGTTCTAATGAATAGATTTTTGAAACGTTTCTACGACTACATATTGTACTCATGAATTGTAGTTTTATCAACTGATGAACTTTGGGCGTAATGATTACATTATGTATCTATGGTTAGATTATTTTTGTTGGTTATGTTATTTTTGTTGGATAGGTATATTGTGTTATGTATGTAGAATATTCAGTTCCGTATGAATGATTAAAATGCTAAAACAAAAATCCAATCTGCCTTACAAGAGAACTGGAGCGTATAGAAAAATATGAAGAGGAAGGATGAGTGCCTACCCCAAAATTAACATCTGAAATAATTAATCAGTCTATCGGGACACTGCAAAAAAATGAAGTTCATCCAGTTCCTTCAATTGTTTTCACAACAAGGAAAGACATAAATATTATGTCTGTGCACTCCGAGTGATAATTAAAAAATATTTAAATATTCAACATCAACATAACCTCTATTGTAAATATCAGTTATTTTTAGCGTTTTCCATTGGGTGGAACTAGCGGAATGCTTATGCACTCAGTGAATATCTTCTTCTGTTTTGATAGCGTTACGACGTTAGTACAACAAAACTTGCTACTTGTGGTCATAGCGACTACATTACAACTTTTTTATGTAAGATATTACGATGTCTTTGAGACACTCGTAAACAATTCTATGATAGTACATACCGGAGTAATTACAACTTTTCGACACTAGAAGGACGGCATCCATGTTTTTCGATTGATTGATAACATCATTCTGGTAGCCATATTGGAACAAAATTATTTAAAATAAAAAATATGGGACCCTGGGGGTTATATCAATTTGAAAATCATTGGAGATGTGCTAATCAAGTATCTTCGTAATATGGTCTACATATTTCAACGATTAATGATAATAATTGATGAAATATATTTTTTCTGAAATGAAAATAAATATTTATCTCTCTTTATTTTTGAGGCGCATGAATTTTAAGTGAGTAGAATTGGATTTTGATCGTAAAAATGGATTTGCTTGGTCACTAGAGTTTCAGAACAATTCTTAAAAAAACAAATGAAAATAATTTTTATCTCGATAACTATCATGGTCACAGAGCATCATGAACATGTAAAGGAAGGCTGACTTATATATTATAATGATATTATATAAAATCTTTTGATATGGTATACATATTGTAATACTATATTAGAAAGATTATGACCTTCATGCATAATGATATAATGACTACACTAAGACCACAGAACGACCCTTTTGCGACTGGCTTATATAAGTCATTACCACTACTTTATAACGTCGATGTGACGTTGCAAGAGTGTGCCTTTTTGTCGTATTGGCATACATAGCGACGTCTCAGCATATTACAAGACATAAGTCATGGACTTTTGCGAAAGGTCTAGTAGACGTCTGTACAACCGAATTATGACCTCTATGTGCTACTTGGGTTGGTAAATACAAATGTGATAAAATTGGATGAATATTCATGAGATATAGTTTGGAATTGCCTGTATTACGAGAACTTCAAAATGAGCCACCTAAGCTATAATAGCTTGTGTTGTGGAACTCGAAGTTAAGATATGAAATTTTTTTATAGGTACTTACAATTCCATCTTGGAGCCGTCATCTTGAATTATGAGCTTTGATAAAAAAATCATAATATCCGATCCCGAAAACCCCCACATACCAATTTTGATTAGAATCGGACCCTAAACACAAATTTCGTCCGACATCTTGGAACCGCCATAACGCATTGTCACGAACACCTGCCAAATTTCACGTTAATCGGACAAGTAGAAGTGGGCAAATTCAATTTGTAAGATTTGATTGCGCACTTCGGTACAGATGAAAGTAAATATAAGCTTGTAAAAATGAATTATAAAGCATAAATATGAAACGAACTCTTAGGTATAAAGTATAAATAATAAGATTAACATTTTGTGTGGATTACAAAGTTGCAGAAACGAACATAGGTACAGCGACAATACCCGAACTAATTTCAGCACGTGATCAATAGTAGAAAATGTTTTAGATTTGCAGTATTTTAAATATCATAAAATTGACAATTTAATTTTGGAAATGATTGATTTTCAAAGTTCAATGTTGTGGGCTGGGAATTTCAAGACATTGCGGAAAGATTTACAAAATACGGAATATAATCATCTCATATCATCGTGTTGGGCATCACTTCCTATGAAGTTTTCATGTTTGCCATTTTGTCCGGTTCTACTTATAAATGTCAGCAAATAGGAAATTTATTAACTACCGAAAATTCAGACGCTTTTATTCTGAACCAGACTTGAACTAAATTGACATAACAAATTAAGCATCAGGAGGGTCATTGATAAAGAAGAGAACACTTAATTTTTCAGTTTAAAAGCATACTGTAATAGTTTTCTTAATAAAATTCACCTCATTTTCAATTAATGGACGTTTAAAATGAAAATACCCATTGACCAAAACCACTTTTTACACGCTTTATATTATCTTCACTTGTTTGTTTGTTTGTAACCGACTCCTTTGGGCGCGATTTTCACCCACTTCCAGACGTCCGAATGATTTGAAATTTGGCAGGTGTACATAATTCCGGTGACAATGCATTAAGAAATTTTTGTGTGAAGAAAAAACAAAATGGCGGTTCCAATATGGCGTACGCCTTTTAAAATTGGACGGGGTTTTTATGGTGGAGTTATATTCTTTTTGTCAAAATTGAAAAATTCAAGATGGCGGCTCCAAAATGGTGGACGAGTTTTGTGATTATGGTCTGATTCTATTCAAAATTGGTATGTGGGGGTTTTGGGGTCGAATATTATGATTCTTTGTGAAAATTGAAAATTCATAATGGCGGCTTCAAATGGCGGCCGAGTTTTGTGATTATGATCCGATTCGCTTGAAAATTTGGTATGTGTGGGTTTTTGTGGTCGTAAATTATGATTCTTTTGTCAAGATTGAAAAATTCAAGATGGCGGCTCCAAAATGGTGGACGAGTTTTGTGATTATGGTCTGATTCTATTCAAAATTTGGTATGTGGGGGTTTTTGGGGTCGAATATTATGATTCTTTTGTGAAAATTGGAAAATTCATAATGGCGGTTCCAAAATGGCGGACGAGTTTTGTGATTATGGTCCGATTCGCTTCAAATTTGGTATGTGAGGGTTTTGTGGTCGGAAATTATGATTCTTTTGTCAAGATTGAAAAATTCAAGATGGCGGCTCCAAAATGGTGGACGAGTTTTGTGATTATGGTCTGATTCTATTCAAAATTGGTATGTGGGGGTTTTTGGGGTCGAATATTATGATTCTTTTGTGAAAATTGGAAAATTCATAATGGCGGCTTCAAAATGGCGGCCGAGTTTTGTGATTATGATCCGATTCGCTTCAAATTTGGTATGTGAGGGTTTTCGTGGTCGTAAATTATGATTCTTTGTCAAGATTGAAAAATTCAAGATGGCGGCTCCAAAATGGTGGACGAGTTTTGTGATTATGGTCTGATTCTATTCAAAATTGGTATGTGGGGGTTTTTGGGGTCGAATATTATGATTCTTTTGTGAAAATTGGAAAATTCATAATGGCGGCTTCAAAATGGCGGCCGAGTTTTGTGATTATGATCCGATTCGCTTCAAATTTGGTATGTGAGGGTTTTCGTGGTCGTAAATTATGATTCTTTGTCAAGATTGAAAATTCAAGATGGCGGCTCCAAAATGGTGGACGAGTTTTGTGATTATGGTCTGATTCTATTCAAAATTGGTATGTGGGGATTTTTGGGGTCGAATATTATGATTCTTTTGTGAAAATTGGAAAATTCATAATGGCGGCTTCAAAATGGCGGCCGAGTTTTGTGATTATGATCCGATTCGCTTCAAATTTGGTATGTGAGGGTTTTCGTGGTCGTAAATTATGATTCTTTGTCAAGATTGAAAAATTCAAGATGGCGGCTCCAAAATGGTGGACGAGTTTTGTGATTATGGTCTGATTCTATTCAAAATTGGTATGTGGGGTTTTGGGGTCGAATATTATGATTCTTTGTGAAAATTGAAAATTCATAATGGCGGCTTCAAAATGGCGGCCGAGTTTTGTGATTATGATCCGATTCGCTTCAAATTTGGTATGTGAGGGTTTTCGTGGTCGTAAATTATGATTCTTTGTCAAGATTGAAAAATTCAAGATGGCGGCTCCAAAATGGTGGACGAGTTTTGTGATTATGGTCTGATTCTATTCAAAATTGGTATGTGGGGTTTTGGGGTCGAATATTATGATTCTTTGTGAAAATTGAAAATTCATAATGGCGGCTTCAAAATGGCGGCCGAGTTTTGTGATTATGATCCGATTCGCTTCAAATTTGGTATGTGAGGGTTTTCGTGGTCGTAAATTATGATTCTTTGTCAAGATTGAAAAATTCAAGATGGCGGCTCCAAAATGGTGGACGAGTTTTGTGATTATGGTCTGATTCTATTCAAAATTGGTATGTGGGGGTTTCGGAGTCGAATATTATGATTCTTTGTGAAAATTGAAAATTCATAATGGCGGCTTCAAAATGGCGGCCGAGTTTTGTGATTATGATCCGATTCGCTTCAAATTTGGTATGTGAGGGTTTTCGTGGTCGTAAATTATGATTCTTTGTCAAGATTGAAAATTCAAGATGGCGGCTCCAAAATGGTGGACGAGTTTTGTGATTATGGTCTGATTCTATTCAAAATTGGTATGTGGGGGTTTTTGGGGTCGAATATTATGATTCTTTTGTGAAAATTGGAAAATTCATAATGGCGGCTTCAAAATGGCGGCCGAGTTTTGTGATTATGGTCTGTTTCTATTCAAAATTGGTATGTGGGGGTTTTTGGGGTCGAATATTATGATTCGTTTGTAAAAATTGGAAAATTCAAGATGGCGGCCGAGTTTTGTGATTATGGTCTGATTCTATTCAAAATTGGTATGTGGGGGTTTTTGGGTCGAATATTATGATTCTTTTTAAAAATTGGAATTCAAGATGGGGCCGAGTTTTGTGATTATGGTCTGATTCTATTCAAAATTGGTATGTGGGGTTTTTGGGGTCGAATATTATGATTCTTTTGTAAAAATTGGAAAATTCAGGATGGGGCTTAAAATGGCGGCCAGTTTTGTGATTATGGTCTGATTCTATTCAAAATTGGTATGGGGGGGGGGTTTTGGGGTCGGAGATTATGATTACCTAATTTGATGAGATTATTCCATTTTTTTATTTGCAAAAAAATAATAAAAATAATAGTTTTTATAAATAAACCACACTAGTAGGAATAAATAGTTTGAAAATAAACGCTTTTATAGAAAACCAGACTAAAAAAATGAAAATAAGAAAAAAATTATTTTATTTAACAAAAAGCGTGGGGTGCATGGTATCAATAATTATATAGTACATTACACACCGAGGCAATACCATGCACCCCCCGCTTTTTTTTACATAAAATAATTTTTTTTCTTATTTTCAATTTTTTTAGTCTGGTTTTCTATAAAAGCGTGTTTTTTAGTTTTTTCAAACTATTATTTATTTAATAGTCACATTCAATAACTCCTGTATTATTAAATTTTTTCAGTTGTGGTAGGACAATATTTTTAATAAATTTATATCTGCAATTCAGAGTACGAAAAATATAGCGGATTTGCAAGGTCTGGCAACAATGAAAATATCTCAAACTGTGGATATCTCCAAGATCATGTTAGTTATTGTGTTTGTGTTTGCGAAAATAACTTCAACGTTTTTGATTCACCTTGCCAATCACATGGAAAAAGTGCCAAACCAGTACAATCATAAGGTAATGAACGTTCGATTTACCTAACAGTTCAGCACCCTTAATGTTTAAAAGGTCTCTGATAGACGAGGGAAATTTTGTACATGAAACACCGTGGGTCGCCTTTATCATTTCGATCAACAATTCGACAGAATTTCCTTTGAAATTGAAATGTCAACAACAGGAAAAAATAAGACAGGCTAACTTTCTCCGAAATCAATATTCTTCTTGAAATTACAATATCTAGAGGAATAGACAGATAATTCAGGACCTGAGCTTGGATTTTTCAATTAATTTCTCAAATGGGAGAAATTTTTTGGTTTCTCTTTTAGATAACCGAAAATAGTTCTCAATAATAACTTGGGAACCCCCGATAAAATTCATATATATCGTGTACATAGTTGATTAAAATTTCGACATTTTTTGCACATCAAATTCCAGATAAAACCTTTTCTAGCACGCCCACATGATAAAAAAATCATTTGTTTTGGAAACATCCTGAAACTAAACACTCTAATCACCTAACATTCATTCGTCAATGTCCTTCAGTTATGTTGAATATCCTTCGAGCGGGATTTTCTCTCTGAGTCATTATCACATTCCCAAGAATTTTTTTAATCTAAATGGTTTTCCTGTTTTATTCTTGATAATTCCTGATAATGGCAATGATGACAGTGTGGCTGTTTATAGTCCCCTCCCCTGTTAAATTTTGAACGGTTTGACGTAGAACAATGAGTCAGAAACCGTTTTGAATTTCATCACCGATACTACCATTGTATATAGACTAGTCTATATACAATGATACTACTTTCCGTAATGAAAGACATTGTAATTGCTCGATAGATGGCGCGGACGGATACTTCAACTTAATAATTTCTAATAGCATGGGGGGTCAAGTAGCACATCGTTGAAAAGATAATTCAATTCTCTTTTCAACCATATAATTTCGTCAATAAGTCGCTTCGACGTTTATTTATCGTCTTCTTCATGGCTAAAATAAAAAATACATATGGGTTTACAATACATATTAAAGTTCATTATAAAGAAAATTTCACTCATGTGTCAAATACCCTGGGCGCCATAGAGGGAGGAGAGTTGAATGAAACGCTAAATTTATTAAAAGGTACATGAAGGTCATTTTCTGTTCGGGTTTCAAATTGATGTCTGACTTTATTGGTACTGAATAAAGTACCTCTATTCTCGAATGAGTAAACAGAGAGTTCAAAAATAAATAATGAAGGAAGTGTTGAAATTTTATGGTACTCGAAGACATCCCTGCAACTTGTACGGCCCGATATACCAACGAGAGAACGCAAAACTCGCTTTTGGGCAATAAAAACATCGTGTGAGGATACAGATAAACCCCATAGGCACATACCATATCGCAATCTACTTTCAGCTTGTGCATAGTAGAGTGAAAGCAGCTGATTTATTTCCAACACTTTCCTAGTGGTTCTGAATTGATATGATAGTGAATTCATTTTTGATATCAGTGATTGACAGTGACTTTTCCAGTTTATACATGAATCAATTTGAAAACCTAGAAACGTTATAACGTTACTATTACTAGAGACATATTGCGCTGAGGCATCATCTGAGCCGAATGTGATATCTTGACACAATTTTTGACGGTTATGAAACCTTATGGATTGTGTTTTTCCAACATTTAGAAACAGCTGATTTGCAGAATACCATTCGTGCAATCTGAAGAAAACCGTGTTGCATTTATATTTATATGTCAAGGCTATATCGGTTTTATCTGATATGATCACAGATGTATCATCTGCATATAAAGTTAATAATGCCGGTACTGATAAAATACTCAAATCATTAATAAAAATCGACCCATTCCAAGATGTCGTGTTTAAATCTCCACGGGACGCAAAAAATGCAAAGAGAAGAGACCTACAGGCTCAAAATAGTAGCAAAGTGCTCAACTGCTCTGAAATTCGAAGAACTGAAAAAACTAGTGAACAGTTGTGACGAAGGAACCCCAGAGAGACTACAAAAGAAGGTGTTCTTTGTTTTGTCGTATGAATTGGCGTGGAGAGGAGGCAAAGGATGCAGAGCAAAGCTACAGTTTTTCAAGGAAGAACTCGATAACTCAGGCCAAAAAACAAACCATTGAATACAATCCGATGTTCGGAAAAACTACACAAGGCGGATCCAAGCCTCATCTAAGTGGTTAGTAATGAATAGAAATAACTATAATTTTTGGCAAGTTCGATTATTTTACGCATTAAAATCGAAAGGAGAATCCATTTTGGAAAGTAAGAAATCAACGTTTCAAAAACATACCTGTGGGGCAGAGCGAGATAGCAAAGTGGACTGAGAAACAAGCAAACCAGGTGGGACTAGACGTGGAAAGAAAAAAAATTACCAATCACTCATTGAGGGCAACAAGAACTTATCAGTAGTAATACCACTAGGACATTGATAATAGACGAGAAAATTTTATGACAATCGAAAGCTCGTTCCTTGGTACCAAGCAACGAGCTTGAACAATTTGTCATAAAATTATGAGGCATTTGTCAATGTCCGAGGAATATTCGGCGGAAAAATGTTTGACAAAAAAATGTATAACTCAACACAATGAAACATTTATTTATTTATTAAAAGTACAGTTAGTGAAAGTACAATTATTAAAATTTAACTTAACATTAGATTCGTTGCTGTTCTCTACTATAGAAGATCTATTACCACGCATAATATTTATGATCTTGTTGTGGTGTTCTTGATCGAGATTTAAGTATGGTTTCATAGAATTTAGATTGCTATGACCAGTAATTTTCCAGTGTCGATTTGGTTTTAAGAACAGTCGTGGTGAGGAAATATTGTCGATATTTAAGTCATTCAATTGAAAGTCCAGCTTTTTTGCCTTTAGGAAGAATATAGAAAACATTTTAACTATGTAATTGAAATGTATCAAAATTAAATAAAGAATAAAAAACCAGTATTGTAAAAAAATATTATTCAGTCAATAAAACGTCAAAAAATTTCCGATTTAATTCGCTGTTGGGTACTCAAGAAAAAAAATGTTCACCAAAATACATACGTTGCCATGGTGATCAATTAAAGAAAAACAATTTGATTGGTTAAAAATTACTGGTGTGGAATTTTCACTATAATCTCCCTAGAGCATGAATTATTGCCGGAAAATTTTTTGAGTACATGAATTTTTTGAAAATTATCGCGAGTCGCGAAGCGACGAGGGATAATTTCCTTTAAAAATTAATGTACGAGACAAATTTCCCGCAATTAATTGAAGCACGTGGGGGATTCCGTAGGAAAATTTTATACCGGAATTATATTTGAAGAGAAAACATTGAGTAAATATTTATTTTGACGTTATTCACAAATAAATAGAAGGCTGTGTGTAATGGGAGTTTTGGGGGAAAAAAATATATATATCAGATAAACTATTATTAAAATTAATTGATTTCATACAATTTTCTCACTAGGTTTCAGGGAAATGTTAATATTGACTAAAAATGAAAGTGGATACGCTCGTATTGCGGGAGATATTTTTTTATTTTCCCCGTGCCCTAGTAAAATAAAATGTATATAATATCAGATAATTTTTTATATAAAATTGATTGTTTTCATACAATTTTTTTACTGTGTTTCAGGGAAATGTCAATATTGACTAAAAATGAAAGTGGATACGTTCGTATTGCGGGAGATATTTTTTTATTTTCCCCGTGCCCTAGTAAAATAAAATGTATATAATATCAGATAATTTTTTATATAAAATTGATTGTTTTCATAATTTTTTTACTTGTTAGATTAAAAATATTGTTCGATATTATATTTAACTATACCTATACATATATACTTAAATATTTTTCATATTCTTTTAGGTTCAATTCTAAGAAAAATTGATATCAGCGGTAATAATTTGTTTTTCAAATAATTCAGGAAATCGGGATATTTTATTCTTTATCCTGAATAGAATGTTGTTGGCGTATGTAGCCGGTTGAAAAAATATTTTGTAAAGTTAGCCATGGATTTGACATTCACTACTCCTGTCAATCAATATTTTATTTGTGGCATTATAAGTCCCTCATAACATTGTATACAATCATAAGTTAGTAAAAAAGTGATAATAAAATGAACTTTCAATCGTATGAATTGTGTTCCTTTTGCAAAGAATCACAGCACATTAAAATGTTCCATAAAAATGTAAAATATCTAACATACCTAGTGGAAGAATCTGGATTAAATCCTGAGCAAGAAAACTTATTTAAAGAGATTGGCAACATTCTGCGTGATATTGTGCTTTCTTTTGGACACAAATCTAATACTCGAAGAAATAAACTGGTGGTTATTTTTATCTTATGAAACACCGGTTCTGTGTTTTATTCACCACTTAGGAAAGAAGAGGTAGAAGTAGAATTTTTGAAGAATTTAAAATTAATTAATGATATTATAGAATGTACACCTTAATAAATTGTTGTAATATTTCCAACTTATAGAGTAAGTAAATAAAAAATATTGTCAATATTATTTCAATATTATTTTTGTCTGATTATATGATAGCTGTCATGTGTCAGAAAATTTCCACTTATTAATTTTACGTCTACATGCTGGTTACCATAGTAACAATGTCGAAATAAAGCATCTGATTGGTTGAAAATGACTGATATGAAATTTTCACTTCAATCCCACTCTCTTGTTATAGTACAACTGATAATATTTTCTTGTTTCTTACTTTTTAGCTCGTGATTTTTCAGTAGACGGGTTTTAAGTTTTTGAACTTATTTTTATTTATTATCAATTTCAGATACCCTATTCCAATAAAAAATGTGAAAACAAGTCAAATTTACGTCTGCTATAATAATCGAAGAAGATATTGCATAAATAATAATTTTTAACAAAAAATTAAACCGATGAAATACGGAACTGAAAAGTGAAAAATAAAATAAACCTTCTTAGTCTCAATAACTAATCTCTTTAACTAATGTAAGTAACTAATTTGGAGTCGGCGCCAAACAAACAAGCAAATGAATTAGATAAGACGTAAATGATGGCATCGAGTTGTGCGGTGACATTCTGATAATTTTTTTGAAGTAATTTAATGATCTTCGTTGATTGTTCGTTTGGCGCCTACTCAAAATTAGTTACTTACATTAGTTTAGGAGCTCAGTTATTGAGACTAAGGAGGTTTATTTGATTTTACTTTCAGTTCCTATTTCATCGGTTAATCTGTTAAAAGTTATTATTTTTCAATTTTGTGGCTGAAATCTACTAATTACTACCTACTTGTTTTCATATTACTTCCAAAATATTTACTTACCCACCATACTTCAACTATTACCAGTTAAATAATATGATTATCTACTTTTACTATTTGTTGTAATATATATTATTTTTGTTGTTCTGGTCAGTTTATTTCATTACTTTGTATATCATTCCATCCTCTCATAGAATAAAATGATTGTGACGTATGTAGGAGAACAAAAATAATGACATTAGCGATCTGTCATTGTCAACTACATATGTGTGCCAATGTTCATAAGTGAAAAATTAATTATTCTCTATTGTTCTACCCGTAAGGGTGAATAATTCCATTGGAAATCCAAATATGATCAACTTTGAGGTATACCTATCTGATAAAGAAAAATCATCCAAATCGAAGATCCCAGTACAAAGTATGCCTGATAGAATCGGTTAAGGACCAGAATTCAGAGGGTGAGTGATCAAATCCTTCATTTTGCTACCCTCAGGGTGGATTTAATCTTTTAATTTCAAATGAAAAAAATCAAGTACACCTTATCCACTG
>JAFIRS010005788.1:0-49341 GCA_018342105.1 Gonioctena quinquepunctata | reverse complement strand
TATTCTTTAGATAATTTGATTACTAGCAGGATCAAGCAACAGGGCATTCTAATGACTTTTGTAGAGTAATTTTTGTACCAAATGATATCGAATGCTTTGCTTATATCCACATATATATGGCGGCAGTATGGTTCCCTATAAGCTTGTTAGCTTGGATATTGATGTTAATATTGTTATTGGGTGAGGTTGGAGTTTTTATTTAAAGCTGAATTGGTGATTCTATTCAAAATTGGTATGTAGGGTTTTCGGGGTTGAGATTATGAATTTATTGTCAAAATTGAAATTAAGATGGCGAACGAGCTTTGCAATTATGGTCCGATTCTATTGAAAATTAGTATGTGGAGGTTTTTGGTTTGGAGATTATGAATTTATTGTCAAAATTCATAATTCAAAAGGGCCCAAGATGGTGGACGAGTTTTGGATTATGTCGGGTTTTGGGGTCGGAGATTATGAATTCAGTCGAAGATTATTGATTTTTGTCAAAATTCATAAATTGAAGATGGCAGCTCAGGTTAGTGGACGAGTTCATCTTTAGAGGGTATCCTCATTGAAAACTAGATAGCTCAAAACTTACAGGAAAAAAGTCCTCATAATAACGATGCTTTAACAAAAATGCATAGATTAAGGCGTACTAACTTAAAAGCACAAAATAAAATAATTATTAAAAACCTTTTTAAAAACAAGATTTTATTTAAATGCTCTGATAAGAAAAAATTATTGCTGGATGTGTGACGTAGGTTATTCCGTGAGTTACAGATTCAAAAGCTTGTTGCTTTTGTATTCTAACTGAAAACTTTGTGGGACAAGCTCTTGAATCTGTAACTCACGGAATAACATACTTTACACATCCAAAGCAATTATTTTTTACATTTTAGCCCATTTGAATGAAAGCTTACCTTTAAAAAGGTTTTTAATTGATGATTTTTTTCCTATAAATTTGATAAATGTGACTCTAAGCAATACTGGAAAATGTTTAAGAATAATAATATACATTCTTTGAAAAATAACGATATACCAATGCAGCTCAAAGATGTTAATCGTATTGATGAC
Source organism: Gonioctena quinquepunctata (assembly GCA_018342105.1). Lineage (NCBI taxonomy): Eukaryota > Metazoa > Arthropoda > Insecta > Coleoptera > Chrysomelidae > Gonioctena > Gonioctena quinquepunctata. Next base: position 48,291 of record JAFIRS010005788.1, on the reverse strand, counting down.
TATTTTATGAAAAGCCTCCCTTCTGCTTCACCTTCACATACTTTGATGGATTTATATAAAAATACTATATTACTCGATTGCAACTTTCAGTTCACACTTGTTGATGATGCTTATGTATTGAAAATAATTTATCAAATAAAAAAATGTATGAAAATAATATACTTATGCTGTCGCCATATTACTCCTTACATAAGACATATCATCGATTTCTGTTTAAGAGAGCAAGTTTTTCCTTAATGGTCACCGGTGGCTGGTCAGGTTGACGAGAGTCTTATCAATATCTGAGCCAACCAAATTACATTGTATTTTGAATATTAAAAAAAAAGAATAAATAATTGTGCCACTTGCAAAAATGGAAAATTTTACATCAAAAAGGTAAATGAAAATTTTTTCTTGGAGATTAAAACTCAAGCTGCGGAATTTTTTGCTAACGTGCGAAAAAATGTGAGGCGGCGACTCTGAAGTGCAGCTGGAGGAGCACGCAGCCACGAGCGCTTTACACTAAATTTGTTATAACTTTTGATCTAATTGATTGAATTAACATAAACCAAAATTCAACTGAAAGAAAAAATGCAGCTAACGAGAAGTCATGTTTTTAAAAGTGAAAAAATATGTATGGGAATAGTACGTAAATAAAATTACGTCAAAGCAGAATTCTGTATAAAATCTTATTTTTTTTTCAAGATAAACATCTGAAATTTTCACAGATTACTCTCAAAATGACAAATAAAAAAAAAACATTAAAAAAAAAAATATTTCGAAAATTACAGAGCTCAAAATATTGAATGATTTGAAATATTTACAAATTTGAATTTTGAGGCCATGCTTTTTTTTCAATGTCATATTCTATAGAATCAATTTGGGTGGAATTTGCCTAACAAAATTGTTTTTCATTGTTTAAACAATCAATAAACAAGCAGCGCACGAATATAAGTTTAGAACTTTTTTCTGCAAGCAATTACTAAGTAATATCAGAAGGTTTTAGAAAAATCCATGAAGTCCTCCAGGATTCCAAAATAATGCATGATTTTAAGCTATTTTTACTCCGCTATATGAAGGTAATTTGAGTTCTTGCGATAGGATAGTCGTGTTGTCTGCCAAAATAGTGAACACCTCTTAATTTGTCCAAAAGCTGGGAGGTTCTTTCAATCTGATAGGATTCGAACCAATTGAAGCTCCGTCCGCTGAAGCTGTAGAGATGAAGCTTACGTAACAGTCAAAAGCTTTAGATATGTCGCAAAACACTTCCTTCAGACTAGAATATAGATTTTCAGAAAGCGAAAGGATTGCATCTCCGTACTTTTATTGGTTTGAAAGCTAAATTAAGTAATTGTATGTAAATTCACAGCATTTCATGAAATAATTATCCCTCCATCATAAATTTTTATCATGAGCAAACAGGGACAGAAGTACCAACTCGGTGGAGCCGTATCAATAGAAAATGAACCATACAAAAATAAATTGGTACGGTTCATAATTATAATTATTTCGAACACCTTCGAAAATTCTATATAACACACATAAGTACATGGAATAGTTTGTTCTAAAATATGTTACATCGAACGATCAACCCTAAAATATTCCACAACGAACTGGCATAACCTTTGAGGCGACAAAGCACAATCACAGAACGGATCAGAGACACAAATCACAAAACCCCTGTGTGGTCTGTAATTGTAGTTTACTGAATTATGACAAGAAACGACGTCGGCGCCATCTGAAACTCTAGATAACTTTCTTTATCAAGTGGGCTGGTGTCCCCAGTTTGTCCCAATATTTTACAGGTATAAGTGAATACACCATGGTTTTAGACATCTTAATCCCATCTCTTCAAGCTGCTAGGTATTCTTCATCGAAACCATCGTATGCGGCGATTCTGTGTGCTCACACGAGACTTTTATTTAAAATGATTTTAATTGCAAAATATGTCAAGAGGATTGTTGAAATGGAATTAACTTACTTACTTAATAAAGGTAAAGATAAACGACCTTTTTATTTGTAAAGTGCCAAACAAAGTTCTCAAAAATAAAAAGCCCAAAATCGACCGTTTGCTATAGAGTTTACAGCCCGAGAGAGCGTGTCAAGCTCGACCTTTATCTTCTTCTCTACCCCCATATTAGTCGTACCAACTTAAATATTTCTTGCAGCGTTCGACCTCCAGGTATCTAGACATCGTACTGCTATGCCGAAAATCGAATGTCACCGACGGGTGAAGCCAACATCTAACGTTCATGAAATTTTATGAGTTATGAGGGAATTTTAGGAATTTCAGGAATTTCAGGAGTAACGGAATGTTAAATTATGATGGGATTTCATGTGGATACTATTAAAAAGTGTTATGTTAAACAAGTTAATTGTTGTAATAGAATGTCCAGACTATTCAGTGAAGAGCGGTGTGGAGTTCTTTGGACCGCCTTGCTAGTTTCAAATTTTTTATGTTTCAAGCAAAGGATTTTAGAAATTGTCAATTTGAAAGGGCGCCAGAATTTTTCTTTGTTAAAATGGAATGAAAAATTCAAATTCCCAACTCAATGATGATTGCAAATTAAATTACGTTTCCTTCTGTAAATAACTACAACAATAAATCAAATACCAAACTTATATTAATCTATTCACAAATTTACATCTTTTCCAGTTATTAACAAATATACAAAAAAAATCTATCTATTCATAAAAAATTTTGTTTCGTTTTATTTGCTGAACCTGTCGGTTCATCGATGACGATGTACCTCTGATTGTCATTTGTATAGCACGTAGCTAGACTTAACGTAGTTGCTTGGCTCTCAATCAGGGGATAATTATAGCTGCTGGGCGACCGATCAGGTGAACAGAGAGATCAGGATACAAGCATCAGCTTCCTGTCCATAGAGTGTGTTCTCAGCAATATTACATGAAATACAATATTGTCTGTATCAGAATTTGATATACAGAAAATTCAACTTCTTGAATTTTGGAATATTTGCAATGCACTCCTCAACTCATAGTTGTTACAATTGAGTGTAATCTCATCAAGAGATTATTACTTAAAATTAATTGAGTATACAAATCAGTAATATCCGATACTGAAATTGAAAAATTATTTTATAATTTAATAAAATTGATTTTGCTATATATATATATATATATATATATATATATATGGAAAAGATGATCTATTCTGATCTTGAGCAGCCAATACTATACTGTACAAAGAATATTAAAAACAGAATAATACGAAAATGACTTCAATTTCAATGATATTCAAAAGAGAGCATATGAGAACTATGTTTGATCAGTCGTCAAATGCCTCTTCAAAAAGGTTTATAAGTAATCAAAGAATATTCCAAATTTCAAGGATAATATATATATATATATATATATATATATACGTGATCGCTTCACCTACATCAAAATTACAGCTCGGTGATAATTAACTCCAAAAATGGAACCATACCAAATATCTACTCAAATATAAAAATCATGAAAAGTATAGATTATTCAACTATATCATACCAAATACAGTAAGAGATATACATTTGTGAAACCGTCATTAATTCCCAATAAAGCCTAGGCAGAAAAAGCCATCTAATAAGATATGATTGACATTGATATATTATTCCACTCGATATACACGTGTGGCATTCATGAGTCTAACAGAACTCCTTTGAAAAAATATATTATGAACGGCACTGCAATATATTGACCTAAATAACTCTAAATTCTCTGAATAACCCACCCAGATGGCTTCAGATATCATATCCTCTGTGAAGAGACATCTGACGTTCTTGCCAAAAATATATACCAAAATGGTTTAGATTTTTTCTTGTTCAAAAATATTTCTCACCCACCTTGCCTGATATCACCAAAATTCACTGATTTGAAATTAAAAGTAAAAGAAAAGGGAATATGCTCTAATTCATTAGTTTATTGAACATGAACCGATTCTACTTTATTGTATAATGGCTGACAAGTTTCAGAACACACGTTTACAAGTAATCGCTATTGTAGCTTGCTCGATGAGGGGCGAGAGATCCCTCTTCATTCCTTTTTAACATAATCGTGCTGTCAGAATGACTACGTTCGCACACGTTCTCTTCAGCCGTTATGACTGTTCCATTGCCCACGGTTAGATGTCACTAGGATTTTCAATAGGGATTCTTGATTGAAGTGAATGAATGATTCTCTGAGCATATCAATGAGAAATGTAACAGATATATCGTTACACATCCCCCTTTCTCCGCAGAAAAAAATTCAAAGCAGCAATTTGAAATTTTTTATATCAAAATACTTTTTCAAAAATGATAAAAATCATATTTGCAAATTATAGCATTTACTAAGCCAAAACTTTTTATAACTGACAAGCAAAATGGGTGAAATGTACTAATATTTCAAAAAATAAGTTTCCATAATTGTAAGCTGAAGCTTTTACTCGTTGCACTCATGACAACCTATGTGGAATAAGAAAAAGAGAATTTGAACAAATTCAAAAATAATAAATCCTTGGTATGTACCAACTAAAACTTCAACTCTCTGCAACTGTAGCAGACTAATGAGTGAAGAACAAAAAATAGGTTATGATTAATGACGACATCCAGGTCAAGAAACCATACAATCGGAGCCCTCCCAAATAATACAGCCAAGATGCCCTCGTCGCTGCCAGATATTATTGCTGCGCCGTTGAGAAACATCTATCCACACCCCTCCAGATTATTTGAGATAACTACCGATCCCATCGAATCCTGACAAAGAACCCATCATTCAACACACACCTGGTGAAAAAAAAATATTAATATAAATGCCAACCAGCTGTCACGAACAACTGGAGTAACTGTAAATATCACCAAACTAAAAATGAACAAAGGTTCTACAAAAATGCCAAAATTGTGCGGGAGTGTTCCCAATTTTGCCACTGCGATTAAATCTTCAGTCTGACAGATCAAAGGAGCTCAGGTCAATACAGTAGTCAAACTGAGGCGCCATTTAAGGCCCAAAGTTATGATCGCCCGTAGGCTTACTACCAGCCAAGTATGACCCCCGAATATTTTGCCTTCTAGTGATCACGTCAAAAATTAACAGCCAGGCTGTACTATACCCGCACCCAACAAAAGCGGGTCCCTTAAAAAAATTTGAAGTTTTGAATCAAATTATTTGATTCCTCCTAAATCGTATGACTACAATAAAAAATGGAACAAAGGGTAATGGCATGCAAGATATAAGTGCTCAGAAATTTACCTCTCCAAAGAGTTCATGGCAAGAAAAATTTAAGGTAAGGTATGTCTAAACCCAAAAATTTTTTTAGTATCCAAAATGAACCTAGATTTACTGGAGCATAAAATTGACCCTAATTTTGCTGGAACATCTAAAGTACCCAATAACTCTAACACGATACGAGCTTTCAAGCCCCCAAAAAAGGTAATATGCACACATCAATGACAAGATAAATGCATACGCACAAGGTAATTCGAGTACTAAACCCACCGAATATTATTCCCATGCATCACCATGACAAAGATATATGCACACCAAACTATATTTTGAGTTCTCTTACTCACAAAATGACTAGGTTAAACTACCTTATATAAGTCAAACTCCTTGAACTCTCAACTCATGAGAAGATACTACACATGTACAGTAATAATCAATATGAATGCTTACATAATACTATGATTTGAGTACTTAAACCCTGAAAATATAAACTGCAAGCATTCATTGATCAAAATATGAACATTTGTCAAAAGTATTGAGTTTTCTAACTTAATTGCAACTTTCCAGCAAAACTCTAGTTCAACCATAACAAATATAAGATATATTTTATTCAAAGTATATGAATCCAAAATATACCAAATACTAAAAGATAAAGATGAATAGACTGCTCCAGTCATCATATCAACAGAAGAAACCACCATTTTGGACCTCAATTGAATTTGCAAAAATAAATTTTGCCAAACCAAAAGTTTTGACCAACCTCGAATTTTTGCCAAATTATCCGAAAATACTCATATTTTTTTCCAACGGTATCAAAAGTACAAAAAATATTTCTGAATACACTCAGATAAATCTTCTACAACTCAACCAGAATTTGAAAGATAACTTTTTATTCCAATACTTCAGTTGAATGTCCACACCACTAGGACTCATCACAAAAATACTCAGAATATCAGATGTGGTTAAGCTGAGGATGATAGGCAACTCAACGAAATCAAAATTGCACAGTCTCTATAGAGGCATGAGATGTCTCGTGTTTTGATTTCTCCGGAAGCTTAATTAACACCCCAAATAAATCTCCAACAAATCCAATAATATGAAAAGACAACCAAAGTAAAGTCAAAATAACCCAAACAAAATGGTATATACCCATATTTTAGGAATTTTCAAAGGATTCCTAAACCAACCTTAGTGAAAATTTAGGATTCCACCACACCTAAAAAGTGCTATTAACACCAAGACAAAAAGAACAAAAAAGCTTCGGAGGTACTCCAAGTAAATATCAAGGATTACACCGGCACACAAAAAAAAAAAAGTTGTCTGTGCACCGGGCGCCACCTATCTACGGGCATGTTTTTCGACCCGCTGAACACGAATTTAAAGTCAGTTTAGGCCGTCCGGGCTTCAATTTCGAGTAAATTGCAAAAAACCTAAAAAAATAGCGAAAATTCGATGTTTTGGCAAGAAAAAAATTTTGAGATCTAATGCAAGCATAAATTTCATGTATTTTGATCTGTTAAATACTAATGCGGTTGTTAACCGGCTGAAACTCCCCACATACGTAACAAGATTGATCAGGACTCTTATTGCATAGATGGGAAATTGCTTCTTGTAGTAGAGTTTACTCCTGTCGCCAAGTTTTCCACTACTGAAGAGCTGCAGTCGCTGGATGACGACGCCTGCGGGCCTGCTTTCTCACCCTGACCAGACGCCGATACTGGGTTTCGAATCCCCGCATCGTAAAGTACTCATCACTTTTACCTGCCATGACGGCACACACGCCGTTAACCAGGGACTCTGCCAGATGGTTCTGTTGCCCACCGTCACCCCGAGGAGGTGCCCTGGTTGCAAGTATAAACGATCATGCAATGAAATGAAGTCTGCACTTCGAAGAAGTTGAAATTCCCAAAACGATGACAAATTTTTACTAAATAAAGGAAAAGGTGGAAAAAGAGTATCCACATCGTAGATCATTTGAGAATGAAACAGTACAATACCCTCGAAAACCGTTAAAAATTCAATTTGTGTACATTCTTGGGTCTTAATCTTGTATTTTAGAAATAAAAAATACAAGAAATTTATTTAATTGTGTTTAAAAAAAAAAATCCATTTTTTCAGCAGCTATTTTCTGCTATTTTATCGGTTTTTTGCAGTTTTATGAATGTTTGAGGGGACTATGGGCCAAATTTATTGCAGAATCAGAATTTTTTATCTTGTCAAAATATCAATTTTCGCTATTTTTGGGTTTTTTTGCAATTTACTCGAAATTGAAGCCCGGACGGCCTAAACTGACTTGAAATTCGTGTTCAGCGGGTCGAAAAACATGCCCGAAGATAGGTGGCGCTCGTCAAGACAACTTTTTTTTGTGCCGGTTATCTTACCAACGATAATACAATACATCGGCCCTCTCACCAGCAAGACAATTGATCAAAATATTTAACATGGCTCCTACAGACAAAAAAAAATCTAATCGCAAAATCCCAAAAATGACACATGTGTTTGAGACAAATAATTCTCAGAACTAGATGCTCAAACACAGACGAGGGTGGGAATACATTCCAAAACCCTCCCGCTTACTCATACCATCAATGATTTAACATCACTTGACGTGACATCAAAACTACAAAGATTACCAAAAAGTAAAAATTCATCATATACTAGAAATCTAGTACTGACTATCTTCTTTTAACCCAGAAAAATAAGAAAAAAGGAAAAAATAAAAATCCAACACCTGTGCCGCAACGAAATTATTGTCTAGCAAACCTTCAAGAAATCAAGCCAACAGCACATATATTCTACTAATGGAAATTATTCTTATTCAATTTCCCCAACAAACAACTACTTTCCGAATTAAATAGAATTTTTCAAATTCTAAAATTATATTGGTCATGAAACAACTACTTTCCGAACTAATACTCACGCCGAATATTAAACTACACCTGAAAAACATTGACCATAAAATTTGCGTTCCTCTTAATTTCTTGAACTTTGAACAACAAAACTTTGTTCTAGCATCAAGATATCCAAAAATGAAATCCTCAAAATATCCAAAAATAAATTTCTCAAACGAGAGAAATTTTCAAAAGACAAAGTGGCCATTTGGTCGGACTTTAACCGCCAGGATGATTAATGCCTCTGCAGCAATATTCTTAAGCCGTCTACTGCACAGCTAAAAATGAACCAAAAGATCATAATTCTCCATCAGAGTTTTGAGACGTTTCTGATCCTTACTCATCTGAGTCATCATCCGAATCAAGAAAAGTTGGGTCAGATTTTAAATCTTTTACATGCCAGTTACCCAGATCAGCACCATTCTCATTTTTCAATGAATAAACTAAAGGAGATATTACTTTATCTACAATAACCAGGAATGAATTCAGGCGCAAGTTTGGCAGAAAATGCGTTTTCAGCTTTAGACAATATATAGTTCTTTTTTAAGACTCTATCACCAACTTTATATTTGACATCACGTTTTCGGAGATTATATACCTTGGTATTTTTGTCATAAGCTTCACGAATTCGCTCTCTAACTTGTGTGAAAATTTCTGGTAATTCTTGAAGATCATCAATTCTTGTATTTTTTTCAGTTATACTGAATATACTGCTATTTGCCCATAATAATCACCCAAAATAGGTATATTTCTACCAAAGGTCAAAAATGCTGATGAATATCCCGTAACATCACTCTTGGAAGTACGTATTGCTTGTGCAATCTCAAAAATGGACTGATCCCAAGTCTTATGATTTTCTTTTATGTATGACCTTATGGCCGTTACTATAACTTTGTTCTGCCTTTCAGTGGCATTGATTTGAGGATACCAAGTTCTGAACTTTATACTGCGATATAAAAGATTTAAATTCCTTACTAGTGAAAACTGACCCATTATCATAAGCAAAAATTTGAGGTACTCCAAAAACAAGAAAAACTTGATTTTCCAAGAATTTTATGATAGCCTTAGATGTGGTTTTAACTAGTGGATGTATTAGCACAAACTTTGTAAACCAATCAACAACCACCAAGAGGTACTGATTTTCATTTTTGGACCTTGGATAGAGTCCTAATAGGTCAGCAGATATCAATTGAAAAGGAAAATTTATATTCTTGTAAGTCCAGCTCGGTAAATTTGATGATTTACAAGTAGCACAAATAGAACATTTCCTAACATACTTATAAACACTTTTTCTAAGACCAGGCCAATAATACAGATCCTGAATACGCGCTAAAGTTTTAGCAGTACCAAAATGCCCTGCCGTTTCATCATCATGAAACATTTCCAACAATTCTAATCTATTTGCTGTGGGGTATCACATTTTTCCACTCAGATAAATTTCCAATTAAAATGTCTTTACTGAAAATATGTTTATACAATATATTTCGTTGTACTCTAAGAGAAGAATAGCTGCCTGGATTTTCCTCAACCTTTTAACACATGTCATTATACCATTTATCTGGCTTCAAAGTAGATGAATTTGAAACAGATGCCTCAATTGGAGACCTAGACAGGGCATCAGCCACTACATTCAGTGTGCCTTTCCTGTGCTCAACACTAAATGAAAACTGAGACAACTTCACTGCCCATCTGGCTAATCTTCCAGAAGGATTAGACATGTTATTGAACCAAACTAAACTTGCACTATCAGTAATAACTTTGAAATGAGTGCTTCCAATGTAACACCTAAATTTTTCAATGCCAAAAATTACTGCAAGCAGCTCAGTGGCCGAGTATTTACGTTGACACTCATTCAGAGTTTTACTAGCATATGCTATAGGGTGCTCAATCACATCAGTTTCTTGATACGAAACGGAACCTACGCCCATATTTGATGCATCACAATATATAATAAAGGGAAGAGAAAAATCCGGACTAGCTAACACAGGTGCGGTAGAAAAAGACTTTTATTTCCTCAGAAGCTTTGTCAGCTCCATCAGACCACTCTTTAGGTTGCCCTTCTTTTCGACCTCTCAAAAGATCAGTTATTGGACTACATAATGAAGAAAAATTATTGAGAAACCTTCTTTAATATCCAACCATACCAACCAGTCGCCTGATTTGTGTGGTTGTCTTAGGTTTATCATATTTTAAAATTGCAGATACTTTAGAATCATCCATTCTGAGACCCACTTCATCAACTACATAGCCAAGAAAATTAAGGGATGGTCTACAAAAGTGAGACTTCTCCTAATTGATAGTAAGGCCAGCGCGCTTCAAGGTATCCCTAAGCTTAAGCAAAAATGTCCATATGAATTTCAAAATCTGGAGTTGCAATTATAATATCATCAATATAGTGAAAAACATAAGGTTCAAGGGATGGACCTATAACTAAATCCATTAAACGGCACATAGTTTGACTTGAGCAAGAAAGACCAAGAGGCATGCGCACATATTCAAATAACCCTCTACCGTGTATCGCAAAAGCTGTCTTAGGACAAGAGGAAGGCGTTAAACAAATTTGATGGAAAGCCTTCTTCAAATCTACCGAGGAAAGAAACTTAGCATCTCTCAACTCACTCAATATTGATTCGATAAGAGTCATCGGATAACCATCCGCTACCGTTACAGAGTTTAATTTTCTGGAATCCAACACAACCCTAAAATTACCAGAATGTTTCTCCACCAACCAAACAGGGTTACACCATGGAGACTGCGAAGGTTGAATTATACCCATTTCCAACATTTCATCCACTTCCTTATTGAGATGTTTCAGCATTGCAGGAGTTAAAGGATACTGCCGCTGTCAAATTGGTACAGCCGAACCTGTATCAATAGTGTGTTCAAGTAAATGAGTTTCACCTATTTTATCAGCTGGTGCAATTTCTGAAAAAAAATCAACAACTAAATCCAGCTTGCTCTGCTGCGCTGCCGTGAGGTCCTCACTAGAATGAATCGTGTTGACCGCACATGTATCAACCTGCTGTCGCAACCCAAATGATAAATCAGAAAAATTTAATTCGATCTGAAATTGTTAAGAAAATCTACACCCAGTATGCTTGAGAGATGGAATAATCAACACTTTCAACTCGTCAGTTTGTCCTAGGAGAGAAATTGGCATATCCAGATATACAAGGCACTTCTGCGGTACACCATCCGCCGTTGTTACTTGTAAAACTTATCATTTTTTATGTTGAGATTCCACTTTTTCAAAAGAAAAGTCCATTCGAACCCAAAATAGAAGAACAACTTCCAGAATCAACCAAACATAAAATTTCATCATCAAAAATTTGAACTCTCATTTGACTTCCTTTCAAAATTAGGATTCAGAGAAGGTACGTTCAAACAGTACACAGAGCCGTACACAGAACTGTCTGAGTTGTTGGAGTCCTATGCTTGTTTGTGATTGAGTCAAGGTACGACTCAAGTGTTTCTCAGTGGTAAGGTGTTTTGGAGAGTGCGATCACAGCGCGTTGAATATCCATCGCGAGGGTCCTTTAAAAAAAACTTGGTTCGTGACTTTATTCGGTCCGAGCTTCTGTGTGCCTTTGACATCTCATGGAGTTGCTGATACTTCCACTGGTGAGAAGATTGAATTCTCTGTTTAACTTCTTGCTTTTCTCATTTCCCTTCTCTTGGGTTGAAAGAAGATAGAGCCTCAGTGCTAGGTTTCGAGCATGTGATTGGATCGCTTCTTTTCCTTTTTTTGTAATTTTGGTAAGTGATTTTTTTTTCTGATCCTGAAGGTATGTATTTATTTTCAATGTGCAGTTTGCTGTTTGGGAGTTTCCATTTCAGTGGTGTGAGATGGCCCATTCAGTATGAGTTTAGGAGTAAGCGGCAGGGTTTTGGAATTTATTCCCTGCCTCGTCTGTGTTTGAGCATCTAGTTCGGAGAATAAATTTTTCTCAAACACATAATTCAGTTTTTGAATTTTGCGATTAGATTTTTTTGTCTGTAGGAGCCATGTCAAGTATTTTGATCAATTGTCTTGCTGGTGAGAGGGCCGATGTGTGTATTGTTGGTTGGTATAATAATCCTTAATATTTACTTGGTGTACCTCCGGAGCTTTTTTTTTGTCTTGGTGTTAATAGCACTTTTAAGGTCTGGTGGAATCCTATTTTTTCACTGGGGTTTAGTTAGGAATCATTGGTATACTCCTCAAACAAGGTTAGATATATTCATTTCAGAATGAGTCACTTTAATTTTTGTTTGCGTGAATTACTACACAAATTTTACATTTTGCAACAGTCGATGTCAAAAAAATCTTCATTAAATATCTATTATTCATTGGCAGAATCGGTTCTGAATCATTAGTTACTCAAGAACCACTATTACAGATATGTTTATTTAAATCAAAAAGGTTTCATCTGCAGACTATTTAAAAGGCCAATGTCTTCCAAATACAACAACTATATATTAAATCTGTGATAAGTTTATTGTGTAATAACAAAATCAATGGAAGTATAAGCAATCACCAATCAGAGATAATTACTAGATCTAAAAGTAAACATGCACTTAATTATGATACCTAGAATTTTTTTATACCAGTGTAAAGAGATTCTTAGTATATCTTGCTCCAAAGATTTATAATTCCTTACCTAAGGAAATTAAAGGAGTAAAATTTGCAAAGGTAAAAAGAAATATCAGACCATGGATTTCAAACACCAACTTCAACCATATATTCCTGTAATAAATAGTCTTATTCAACCACACTGGTTACCGACCATTTTATTTCAACACAAAATCCCTTGATATGTTTAGATACATAATATAAAATACAATATCATTTAAATAGAAGCACGCACAAATTTTCAAATTGATTGTGCTTCTTAATTACTGACTTGCAATAACTTTTTACTTGAAATAAATGATTTATTTATTATTATTATTTATTCATAGATCAGGAAACACTGCTGTGGTCATTTCACCGGCATTTATCTCGGAATAAACTTTATACAGTAATGAGAATATGGCATCGTGTGTATATTTTTTCATTCCGAAAACCGAATTGGTTGTCACTGATGATATTATGCTTATTTAGGAATTGAAGTAAGCGTTTTCTTTGAAAATTGGAACAAGAGAGATCGTTCGAAGATTAGAGGGGGATCGTCTAAATGTCCGCTGTTATGCAGAAGTTTTCAGGAGAGAGGGAAATTAACCCGTTTGGAAGCATACAATTAACAATGAAACCAATACATTTAGGGCATTCAGTGGCAGGTTTTGTACTATTGTGCTCGATATTTTATCGTAGCTAGTTGAATTTATATTTTTAATATCCTTCAAGATTTCGATCAATACATGAATGTTGGTTTCATAAAGAATTAGGTTCTCTTCCACTTCTAGATTCACAACATGAACTGATGGATCATATTTTCACTCATATATTGTGCACTGGAGCAGTGGAAGTAATTTAAAGTATCAGGACTAATACTACTATGATGTTTTTTTGGTTTTCCTCTTAAGTCATTTATAATTGACCAGGTCTATTTTATTCTATTGTGAGACCGACTGAGTAAATTTTTATAGATCTATGAATTCTACGGTAGTTATTAAAGAAGTTGAAAGAACTTAAATCATTCGTGAATTTCCGGATGTAATACAATATTTCTAGAAGATATTTTCAGACCTTTTGTCAAGCAGGGTTTATTTCTAATTTTCTGTTTTGGAAACGATGCATCAAACACAGCTAGTAAGACATCATGAAATAAGGAAAACGGGTCATTATGGGTTAGAAGTGACAGATGATATATATTTGCCAACACATATTTATACTTTATTTCTCACTATGTGCGAAATAGGTTAGATGACACCCGTTATAGTTGGTCTCCATGAGGAAGGAGGTTGTTGATCCCTATAGAACGTTTGTGCCACGATATAGCTGGAGAAAGCCCCGATTCTCATACGTTATATGGGACTCCAAAATAGTTGGCCCACCAGTGCGTGAGATGTAGCCTAACTTATTTTGCATATAGCAGAAAATAAAAAAATTATGAACTCCTCCAAGTTGAATAACGTTGAGTAACATTGGAGAAGATACTAACGAAGACTAGAAAAATATTGTTTTTGACCTAGTTCTAGTGATTTTAATACTCAATAAAACAGTTCAATATAGTATACAAAAAACCATGGAATATCCAGAATTTGCCCATATTGGCAACGCTGTAATCTGTCATCTTCTTAATGTGAAAATACTCCATGTGAGTTTAATAATGAATTTTCCTGAGGAATCGCGAGTATAGTTCTCATCATCGTCCTTGGAATATTCTACTTCAAACTCCTCCAATGTACCTCGTAGCTCTTCGTAGAGTCGGCATTTCCCAAGAATTATGACTCATGACTCATAGACAAAACATCATTTGACAAAGATACATGTATTTGTAACGAGAGGACGGGTATATATTATTATGCATGGGTAGATTGAGGGGTGTGGTTTTGATCGCAGCATTATACTTGTAATGGACGAGCAAATGTCATTCTTGTGAAAAATTGATTCCAAACAAAGAAATCATAAATGTTTGCCTAGAGCAAGACCCATCGCACCCCCATGATTTTGCAATTGGACGGATTGCGCCTATAGGAAGCATAGTCAATTAATTTATAGAGAGAGAGAGAGAGAGAAATCATAAATGTATTATTGTAAATGGCAGTAGGTTTGCAATGAGAATTATACTTACTTTTTGTTATTTTTATTTGCGTATGTGCTTCCCTTATCAAATAAAGTTGGTAAGTTATCTTTATTTCATTTAGAAAATGACAAGAAAAAAGCATTGAATGGGCTCCAACTTCTCAATCACCTATCCTAAAAAATTCAAATATGAATTAGAAGGTAAAACACTGTACTCACAGAATCTTTACCCCTCTAAAGATATCCATTTTCTCAATAACTCTGGTTTTTTAATGAACCTGAAAAATCTGCACATTCGTCTTTTACTATAGTGTTTGCAATCAGGAGCGAAGCACATTCCCATCTAAAAAATCATTGATTTTACTAAAGATACAAATTAAATTAATACCATCCACACAGTCTTCGATAGAGTTATAAAATCGAAGATAACACAAATATTTTATATATAACACGATGAACACAATCTTCAACCAATATCTGACAAGCTGATTTAAATTTGACAGAGGTTTGTTTGGAATCAGTTTTTGACAAGAATGACATTTGTGACGTCTTGACTTTCCCCGTCTATTGTTGTAAGGAGATGGATTTTTGGTTTTTGTTTTAATAATTATTCATTTGTTCACTATTGTGCCATTTCAGTATTAAGTGATATTTATCTCTTTGTGTTTTCGAAATTTGACAGGCAATGGGTGATTTTACTTATATATATATATATATATATATATATATATGTTTTTTGTTCTCCAAATTGTTGAAAAATACCAAAGAGGGGTTTTTATTTTTGGAAAATCTCAAAGGGAGATTCTAACGATTTTTCAATATCTGATGAATGTCTATATTTTTGTGAGAAGTGTTAGAATTCCTAACTAAATCTGAATTTGGCCTTGAGACTTGAGTTGGATGGTTTTCCGAGCCATAGTTATTCACGAAAGATTGTCGTCCAAATGTCCGTAGCTCCGCTTCCCGGACCTAACTGATTTGTAGATGGGCATGTCTACTAGGTATTCGACTTTTGGAAAGACTGTAAAATCTTAAAACTCATTAGACAGATTCACTGCGAATTATGTCTCTCTGTCTGTAGGCAAGCGACTCTGGATATGATTGAAAAACGTGTTTGAAACGCGTCGATTTTTTTGTGGATTCTTCCATAATGACAAATACCGAATGCAAGTGAGAATAACATTAGAAAATGTTTTTCGTCACCTAACAGAGGTGTGGAATTTCAGTCGTGAATTTTCGGCTTCGCTAGAAATGACACAGTACAAGGTTATTCCATAACTACTGTAAAAAAATAACAGAAGACCAGCCTGGGAGGATTGGAGAAAGGATCACGGTTCTCAAAACTAGGGTGGATAACGGGCGTAGTGAATCGCGCCTTACTGGGAAATTTAACTACAACTCGTTACTCCAAATATGCAAATATAGGTGAGGTACCTCACCCTTGCAGGAATTGTGGAATGCTAGTTGTTGCTCTAGTTCCAAGAGGGTGCATTTTGGTCGGGTAATCACGTGTAACCCCTAAGGATGTCTTGTCTGGCGAGGATATTTCAGTATCAATAAACTTAGAATCGAGGCAACTAACTTGCCCCGGCACAAATTGATCTCTAAGTTCGTCAACACGTGCGGTAACTGAACTGAAGCTCTCCAGATTTTTCTACATCGAACGTGAAAAACGATTTGTCTTAATTTACTTAGCGCCGACCCGACCTGACGGTAAAGACATCGCACGCATTCAATGGATAACGGCCGCTTGGTTAGAGGGCCATAAATATTCAGAAATCAAATCGAGATCTCCCCAGTCGAAAAAAAAATTGAATTTGGAAAAGTTTACGAACGTTCAGTTGTTCGAAAAAGATTGATATTTTTGGTAGGATTTAACCCAGTGCCAGTGACTGTCGCGTCTGCGGCGAAATAGTACTACACTCGTAGGAATCTTAAGTTTCAGAGTCAAATAACTCATCCATTTATCTCATCACCACTTCGAAGTTTTCACTCAGAGTCGTTGTCTGTCATTACTATGACCTAGGTTGATACAAGAAGAGGTAATAAGCATAATCGTTTAACCAATTAGGCTGATTTAGTTGAAACCAATACACTTCCGAAATTTTTGCGAAACTACCATTCGAAGAAATCTGACTTCCCAGGAAAAAAAAGATATTTCGAAAAATTCTAAAAAAATTGGAGCACAAAAATAGCAGTCAGTCAAGAGGAAACTGCTTCAGATGTGGTGGGAGCAGACATTTCAAGAGAGATTGCAGGGTGGTAATATTATAGTTTATGTTCCTCTTTTGTTAATCGTCAACCTGTGATCCAAGGAAGAATTAAATTGTTCACAAACTTATATTCGTTTCATCAATAATTGCGATTAAAATCAACTTAAAATTTCAATACAGAAGTATTGTACGATTTTCTGACGTTTTTATGGAATATCATGACGATTTTTGCTCATGTATAATCTCAAAGGCATTTCTTTCTGAAATTAAAGAGAGTTGTGTTATTTATAAGAGCACTCGAATTCAGAAAGAACTTCTGTGAAACTTTGCAATGCAATGATATTCGATATTGTTTTAATAATTGACAAATATTTTATGAATATCATTGTTGAAGGTTGATAATTCAACTAAATATGTATGCACAATAGCATAACAAAATGCACCTGAATGGATAAAGTGAGTGCTGAAGTAGGAATATCATTAACATTTGTGCATTTTTTCGTTCCCCTATTAGGGTAACAAACTTGCATATCTAACAATTAGACCCTGTATAGCCTATAGAAAAAATTCCTTATAATAAACAAAAATTTTTGGGATTTCAAATATTTATTCTCAGGAATAGAGTGTTTATCTATATGCTCAACTGAATAAACATCTGGTGCCATACCTTATACAAGCACTGCACGAAAAATTCTCATTAAAATTAAAGATATATTCGAAGAAACAATAATTGAATATGATTAACTGTTAGGTCTCTTATGTTATGTAAAGAACCTAATGGATCGTTACGAATAAGTACTGATTCTTATAGATGTAGTACCTATATATATATATATATATATATATATATATATATATATATATTATATGTCAGAAAAACGCTATCAATGCTAGTATGCTATACGCTGTTCGTTATCCGTTAAAACGGCACCCATCAAGGACCTATTTCAGAAAATTGGAAATGCTGTTAAGGAAAGAACCAGCTGATCAAAATCACATCCACTTCATCGTCAGTGAAGAAGCGGAAACTAAATATGTTCATTTTTCTACATCTGCCTCAGTGCGAGAATTGGAAATTAAATGTGTGATCAGCAGGGATAGTACCAGAAAAGTATTGAAAAAACATGAATATCTCTCGTATGAATACAGTTTGCATGAACATCTATATGAAAATAACCCAGAACGGAGACTAACTTATTGTAATTGCTTTTGAGTCATCATGATTTGAATAATGTTTTTTTCTCGAATATACTGTTTACAGATGAGTCGAGGTTTACGAATAATGGTATAATACAAGGTATTGGGCTCAATAAAATCCTGGTTTGCTGAGAGAAGGTAATTTTCAAGAAAGATTCGGATTCAACGTCTGGGTAGGAATCATAGGGACAAGAATCATTGGACCAATTCTTTTCGACGGTCCTTTGACGGGCCAAATATATATACAATTCTTGAGAACGATATTCAAAATAATATCAACGATATACCTGAGAACATCGGGGAAAATACGTTTTCTCAGCAGGATGGTGCAGGACCACATAATGCTAATATTGTTCGGCAATATTTCGGTGATACCTATGGGCAGAGATAAAATGGTCCAATCAGATGGCCAGCCAGATCACCCGATTTAACCCCTATTGATTTTTATTTATGGGGTCACATAAAATCCGAAGTATACTCGAGGAGACCAACTTCTTTGGAGTACTTGAGAGATAGAGCGCGCATTTCAGGAAATTCCTGCTCTCGAACTGATAAATGTGATGAGGTGTACAATAAATAGAACTAGTCTATGTGTTGGAGAAAACAGGCAACACTTCAAACATATCATTGGTCATTAATAAATAGAATGGCTATTCGATGGTTGTGAAACTCTTCTATTGAAAACAGGATAATGGTATTGTGAGTAATAATTTGTACGTTGAATGTTTCACTGTTTCAGTCGTTAGATTTATTCAAACAGTTTGATTATATTCAAGTTATCTTTTCTGTAATAGGTTTATGATCATTGCATATTGTCAAGTCGATTATTTTTGGTAATTCATTGGTACCATTCTGAAGTAAAGTTTTAAAAAATGAATAGATGTCATGTTATTACCAATTTTTTTCAGATTGATTTCATTTTGTTAGATGGCTTTCTACGTGTTGAACAAAAAGAAAGTGGCACATAATGTATATCGTTGAATTGGTAATTAAATTCTCTATCGAATGGCAAGATGACCCTCGGTAGGTACCATTTGAAAAAAAAACATTTTTTGGTTAAAAATGCGTTCAGAAATTTGTTATTGATCTTATCGATGAAATAACTATTACTATGAGTAACTGATGTAAAATAGTACATGTTTTTTCAATTATGAAATAAAAATTTTGTCATGTGTAATTTGAGCCGTAGAATCCAAAAAAACATCAAATATACAGGGTGTTCCATTTGAAGAAATTGAAGTTGGTGGCTATTCTGGCGAAACCGGAAGTCGGCCATTTCGCATCCTCAAGTGGGACTCGAACCCACAACCTTATGTTTTCCGGACATACTCTCTTACCACTGAGCTATCGAGGCTATAGGAATCGACACACACTCGCGAACACTTTACTTCCATAATTTAATGTGAATGTTGGAATGAATCGAAAATCGAATGTACTTATCAATGGCCGTCGAGACCCGATACCTATTCACCCAACATCATCGTCGAATAGATGATTTCAGTAGAAGATCTAGGAAGATGATCTCCAACTACTGATAAGATTTAGCCAAATATATAATGTGAATGTGGGAAATTATTGTCCGAGAGAAATTATGAAGAATGAATTTGTGGCATAATGGACATATTATTAAATTAAAGAAAGAAAGCATCCTCAAGTGGGACTCGAACCCACAACTTTATGTTTTCCGGGCATACACTCTTACCACTGAGCTAACGAGGGTATAGGAATCGACACACACTCGCGAACTCTTTACTTCCATAATTCAATGTGAATGTTGGAATGCATTGAAAATCGAATGTACTTATCAATGGCCGTCGAGACCCGATACCTATTCACCCAACATCATCGTCGAATTGACGATTTCAGTAGAAGTTCTAGGAAGATGATCTCCTACCACTGATAAGATTCAGCCAAATATATGATGTGAAAGTGTGAAATTATTGTCCGAGAGAAATTATGAAGAAGGAATTTGTGGCATAATGGACAGATTATTAAATCAAGAAAAAAAGCATCCTCAAGTGGACTCGAACCCACAACCTCATGTTTTCCGGACATACAGTCTTACCACTGAGCTATCGAGGCTACAGGAATCGACACACACTCGCTAACACTTTACTCCCATAATTTAATGTGAATGTTTGAATGAATCGAAAATTGAATGTACTTATCAATGGCCGTCGAGACCCGATACCTATTCACCCAACATCATCGTCGAATTGACGATTCCAGTAGAAGATCAAGGAAGATGATCTCCAACCACTGATAAGATTTAGCCAAATATATAATATGAAAGTGGGAAATTATTGTCCGAGAGAAATTATGGAGAAGGAATTTGTGGCATAATGAACAGATTATCAAATTAAAGGAAAAGGCATCCTCAAGTGGGACTCGAACCCACAACCTTATGTTTTCCGGACATACTCTCTTACCACTGAGCTATCGAGGCTATAGGAATCGACACACACTCGCGAACACTTTACTTCCATAATTTAATGTGAATGTTGGAATGAATCGAAAATCGAATGTACTTATCAATGGCCGTCGAGCCCTGATACCTATTCACCCAACATCATCGCTGAATTGACGATTTCAGTAGAAGATCTGGGAAGATGATCTCCAACCACTGATAATATTCAGCCAAATATATAATGTGAAAGTGGGAAATTATTGTCCGAGTGAAATTATGAAGAAGAAATTT
The DNA here is from genome assembly GCA_018342105.1 of Gonioctena quinquepunctata. NCBI lineage: Eukaryota > Metazoa > Arthropoda > Insecta > Coleoptera > Chrysomelidae > Gonioctena > Gonioctena quinquepunctata. The sequence goes on along the minus strand of JAFIRS010005788.1, from coordinate 27,441 downwards.
GTGGCAAAATGGACAGATTATTAAATTCGAGGAAAAAAAAGCATCCTAAAGTGGGTTCCACCTTATGTTATCTTTAATTTAATAATTGTTTGTTAAAAAGTTTTTTTTTGTTATTTACTATTTACTCAATTTGGATTACTTCTGAAATACTCACTTACCTACCTTGCTTTAACTAATAACTAATGTATACTATAACTAGCTGGTACCCCTGACTTCGTCCGTGTAGAATTTGTATTTTTTTCCATGTTTTTCTTTATGTTGTTTCATCTAGCTCAGGGCTATATCTGCTTTCCGTTATCCTGTTATTCCGCTATCCCATTTCCCGTCATCTCGTTTGGGTGTCATGATTGATTTGATAGCGGAAGTAATGTTTTACTATTACTCTTACAAATTCACTTATCCATTTTCACTCCTTTTGAGTGAATTTCTAAAAATACTGGAACACGTATTTCTTCATTTGAACAAAAACCTCAAATGTCAATCCCAATGACCCTAACAAAAAAAATAAAGGAACCCTCATACAAACTTCGCCCCCCATTAAACCTTCTGAGGGGTTGAATTTCTAAAAACCCTAAAATACGTATTTCTTTAACCGTATCAACAGAGACCTCAATTACCAATTTTTATGACCCTCCCTCGAAAACTAACGGAAACCCCCTACAAACTTTCACCCTAAATCGAAAAACATATTCCTTTTATTTGCAACGAAGACTTCAAATATAAATGTTCTGTTATGCCATGTAATTACAGAAATGCATTTAAAGATAATTACCAAGACGTAACCATTGTATACCGAATGCTAAATGACTCATCTAGGAGAGCAAAACAAAGTTTATTGATTGCTACCCGTTACAGTCACAGCGAGATAAGGAAGTCAGTTTAAATAATTACCAAAACACCGTCGTAAATTTGACACGTCCAAAGTCGATAAACACAGAGCAGTTAAAAGACGAGATAACGCGATGTATCACCACCCCGCATCATTACTGGAGGTAAACAATTCATAAATCACCGGGAATTGACACTCCTGAAATTCATAAATATATCCAGCAAAACAAGTCTTTATCAGTTTTACGACCCACAACAACCTAAGCCCCGCCTACTAGCTCCCGTGTGGACGATCTTATAAAAGCGTGAGTTTCATGTCAACAATATTCAATTCGATTCGTTGTTCTACAGTGAAACAAAGAATATGTAACCTCAAAGTAAGGTTAGAATGCAAGTTAGTTCAAAGCAGTGTCTCATTCAGTAATCACTTATATTAGACGAAAATATTTCGGAGAACATGTCATTCTCAAAAGTGCGGTATAAAAGTAGTCGAATTACAGTATCTTACAATAATAATGAGAGTTTCCCAATCAGTGTAGTTAACTTCAGCAAACATAGAAACTCAGCCGATTCAAATCAAGTATTGAAGCTCCTAGTAAAAACACGAGTGAACAGTATAGTTTTCCACAAATTGCCTATTTTCCACAAATTGTCAAAACTTCCAAAACAGAGATAATACAACGGGGTTCAGCAATTTCAATGGTTCACGATCACTTAGAAAAACCATAGCCGTATTAAGCGAATAATACTATACCGGGCGAATTAATTAGACTAACCGATTGACGCGGAAGAAAACGCAGTAATAATAAATTCAAATCTAATTGCCGTTTAAAACTACTCCAGTGAATAAGTGTTAAACAGGGTGAGTCTCATGTTTGTTTTTCTGTATTTATGTTTATGGCAAAACTCAACCTTTCCAAATGTGTATGTGACTATAAAGTATCTCAATAGTTTCAAGATTACAAAGATCTCAAAAAGAGAATTATTGTTAGCTGTTTGTAGCAATTGATTTCAAGATTGTTCTTCTAGTAAAATTAGTTCTATTGTGTAGCCAACTGCAGAATTATCTGCCAATACGCTACATTAGTTTTCATTGTAGGAATATTGTTGCCTATCATTCGTCCATAGACGATTGAGAGAATTGTGTGAAGTTTTATTAAATACATATATACATTCTTAACAATTTATGAGTGCATTCTTTTATTTATTTTCTGTTATGAATAACCTTTCGAATCTTTCTGAACGGTAGTATTTCCTGAATAAACAGCCCATGTTCCGGTATTCAAGAGAAATGAACTCAGATCTGAGCCGCTCCAGACCTAGTTTCAGTATCGACCCTCTTCAGACAGTCGATTGCTCTTAATACTGTTTTTCCAACCTAACGAAAAATGTCTGGTATTACAGGTGTGGTGGGTTAGTTCACAACACCCCGTAGTCAGGGCAAAACAATTGGTGGTCAGGTGTGTGGTTTTCACAACACCCTGTATAGCTCAGAGTAAAACATGCGAGTAATAATTAAAGAAGTACATTAACGCATATATGATATTTTCTACAGAAAAAAAAGTGTCAAACAAAAATTTAATTTGAAATTTTTTTTTAATAAATATTAAAAAAATTTATTTTTACAAATAATTGTCAGTGGGAAAAAGACTAATTTGAACAGAAGTAAATGAGTAGAAAAATTGTGAAAATAGTTTAGTATAATATCGTTGTTATTTTGCAAGCACGATATTGGGAAAATAAATCTATATAGCGTTTATACCGATCAAAAACTCAGGAAGTATTCGAAAAGGCAATTGAAGTTTTATTTTCAATCAATGGAGATTTTTATCAAAATAATTAAATCATGGAAACTCAGACAACAGTGCCGAGGGTTAGGTATGAACCGCAAATTAGTATCACTTTGGATAATATTCCTTTTTATAATGGTACCACAAAAAAATTTTTTAAATTGGTTTGAAACAAAGATTTTATCGTGAAATTGAGGATTAAATGGCAGCTTAAAAAAATTTAGCAAAATGGACAGACAGTCAAATAAGTTCTATAGTTAGATTAAACATCGATAGATCAGTTAGGAATTCCCTCACTCCGGTCATAAATACATCAAAAGTCAGAAACCCCTCAAAATCACTTGAAATTGAAATAATCTCAAAATTCCGAGCAAAGTGAAACAGGATATTTAGTTCAATTACCGATAGTTAATTAGATCAATAAGATTTATCCTAGAATCCTATCAGTTCGGCATCAATAAACGTCGTCGGCTCATTAAAACCACCGAATATGAATTCCGAACTTTCAATACAAAATATTATTATAACAAAGAATCCCTGCTTAAGAAGATTATTCTCCTCGTCACGTATATCAAAGAAATCAGACATATCCATACCATAAAGATTTCATCGAGGTGGGATTCAAGGAAAATAGTTTCTTCGGTCGCATAAATAAATAAAATTTTCTTTAATTCAAAATTCGATCTCAGAGAACACAAAGGTTTCTAAAGGACAAAATAGTTATCAAAATTTCGAAGAATCGATTAGATTTCATCGAAATGGTCTCGTAACCATCGGCGTCATAAATCCATCTTTCGGGGAATTCATCGGTCTTAGCTAATCAACAAACCTCAGATGAAGGCTTCAAAACGACAAATAATTAAGGGAAACAAAATATCGACGATGGTTTCGTAATTTAGATAGAATTTTAGGGCATAGATAGATCTCAAGTATCAGTGGCTCATAATTAATATTAGAAGGTATAAATAAAGTGCGCAGTTACCGTATCCTCAGAACAAAATTCCCTCAATTATAATTAAAGCTCGAAGTTAATTAAATCGTAAAACAAAGATTCTGGTTAAAGAAATGATCACCGTAAGTACTGAAATAAGGGTCGATTTTTATGACGTCAGTTAGGAAATCAAATTATTCATTAGAAATCAGGTTAAAACAGATCAGATTGACGAACAAGAAGTTACAAAGATTGAAAGCCAGTTAAAGGGTCTAATACGATGAACAGTTGGATGGTCTCGAATTAAAGACCCGCAAAATCAATCCCGCAGAAGTAATTATGAACAAGTTTCATACCATAAACAAAGACAATGCTTTCAGATCAAATCAAAGGACCGAAATTGATTCGTTAAAGTTCGGCTTTCAGTTCCGTCAGCGACAGGTTAAAGAGACAAAGATCTCACAACAAAAGTTAAGTGAACAAATCGTCGTTTCATACGTTTAAACAAACAAAGAGATAGATTAAGTCTATTTTATTAGGACCGATGGATCCACGTGACAGTCGACAAATTAGAATCATAAATATAAATTTTGAACGTTCCATACCAAAAGCGGAGATAAACAGAACATTACTTTAACGGGATGAAATTATAGTCAGAAATAGGTTGAGTTATGAAGCAAATTGAAATATTCAAAGTATGAACAAATTACAACGGTTAATCATCAAAGATCGAAGGTGATAAATAAAGAAATAAATTAAATCATTGGAAGTTTGAATAGATAAATCCAGATGCTTATCCACCAAGGTCAAACAGTCGCCAAAGATTTTCTGATCATCAAATCCACAAGGATAAATAAGAATTTCCGCCGTTTTGGATAATAAAGTTCGGCAAAAATTATAGTGAACAAAGATAAAGAAATTGAAATTATTAAGTTTTAACCGAAAACAAACGCGAGATACGAAGTAAAACTGGTGAATTTTAGCAGACAGAAGTCGTTCCGTTAATTTTAAGTCAACCGTGAACAAATCGATTAACAGTATAGTCACGTTCGACAAACGTTTCGATCGAGGATCAGGTTGGTTCAAAGATCAAGAAAATGTGGATAGTTAATAAGTTAATGCAAATGGAAAATGTCAGTAAAGAAGAAAACATTTCTGAAGAATAAATTCCTGGTATGACCGCGGCACTGTTCAAGACACCCGCAAAATTTTCAGTCGTTGGATATCGTTAAGAAGATTTTCAATTATGCCAGATATGTATAAATTTTAAAGAGTTTGGACAAAGACAAGGTTAATTACCATATAAGCTACGAAGATTAAGGATAAGATAATACAGTACTTTAATGAGAAACAGATTAAATTGGTTAATATGGTACGAGTTTCATTTCAACAAAGGCGAGCAAACAAATTTTAATTTTATCAAAGTGTTCCTGATCTCATGGTCAGGAATATTCGCCACAGGAACGGATCCTGGTTCATTACAGGTCATGAAAAAACGAGGTATGGTCGATAGAACTGAAATGATGAAACACTGTACGGATTACGGGCTGTAAAAACAAAAAAAAAAAAAAAAAAGCGCAATGTATGTTATGAAAATTAATGCAAATAGATACACGGTTATAGAATATCGAATCGCCGAGTTACATAATAGATAAATAATATAATCACTAGTTTCGGAAAATGTGTTTACGGATTTGTAGAATATTCAACAGTTGAAATTGTACAGTACCTAAGTAAAAAATAATGATAAAATTACCTAACCACCGCGCATATATGGAAGGTTTTGATAGGAATATCGTGGACTATTATTGTCTTCAGCCAAAAATTATCTCTGGAAGGCAATAGCAGTGGTCAATCCGTCGTGCGAGGCGAAATTGAGAACAGCAGAATCGAGGCATTACGAATTCACAGCATGGCTGAAGTTCAAGCACTCCGCACAAAATTCAGTAAACACCATTCACAAAAAAATCACCTGTGTTAATGGTACCGCACAAATAGGGTCAGAAACGAAGTTTTTTTAAAGGAATGAATTACCACCGTTTGCCCTACGCTACCGAATACCATTTACAAAATTACGCCAATGAATGCACTTGTCACCGACCCAGAAAACACAGGCTGTGTTTATCCGTCTAGCCCCGATACCGACTAATTATCACGGATCACTGGCCCGAAAATCGTTATGGAAGGCCTTACAATCCCAAAAAGCCAGATGTCTAGAGAAGATAGATAAGGAACACTCATCCCGTACCGCTGATACGTACCCTTAGCCAACCAGCGGCTGGCGGGAAAAATTCCAAGAGGATCCAACGGATAAGTCAAATTGATGCCCACCGGAATAGAAGTGAAAAAATCCCCTTTGAAGGAGAGTACATCCCCCTTACAGTATGGAAATCACCCATGGAAAAAAAGAGACTTTATTGTGTGTTTGCATGACTATTTGCATGTTATTTTAAAAAGAATTAGAATTAAGTACTGAGCAGTGAAGTTTAAAAATTTGGGGATAGATTATAATTATCCTCTAGAAGATGTAAACAGTAGTCTATTGTAATTGTCAAAGTAAGACTTATAAAAATTTGTCGCTAGAATGGGATTACACTTCAGCAAGTTGAAACATTTTGCTTATTGTTGGTGAAAATGTTATTCAAAAAAAAAATTTGAGTTTGTCAAAGCTTTTTTTTTTAGGGGTTGGGTCGAAATGTTATGCCATGTAATTACAGAAATGCATTTAAAGAAATTACCAAGACGTAACCATTGTATACCGAATGCTTAAATGACTCATCTAGGAGAGCAAAACAAAGTTTATTGTTTTTGCTCCCCGTTAATCACAGCGAGAAAAAGGAAGTCAGTTTAAAAAATTTCCCCAAAACACTGTCAAATTTGCCCGTCAAAGTCGATAAACACAGAGCAGTTAAGAGACGAGAAAAGCGATGTACCCACCACCCGAAATCATTACTGGGGTAAAAAATTTCCCCAAATCACCGGGAATTGACACTCCGGGAAATTCATAAATATACCCAGCAAAACAAGTTTTTTATCATTTTTTGACCACAACAGCCTCCCCCCTACTAGCTCCCGGGGTGGAGACCCAAAAAGCGTGAGTTTCATTTTCAGCAATATTCAATTCGATTCGTTGTTCTACAGTGAAACAAAGATATGTAACCTCAAGTAAAGGTCAGAATGCAAGTTAGTTCAAAGCAGTGTCTCATTCAGTAATCCCTTATATTAGACAAAAATATTTCGGAAAACATGTCATTCTAAAAAGTGCGGTATAAAGTTAGTAGAATTACAGTATCTTACAATAATAATGAGAGTTCCCAATCAGTGTATTTAAACTTCAGCAAACAAAAAGAAACTCAGCCGATTCAAATCAAGTATTGAAGCTCTAGTAAAACACGAGTGAACAGTATATTTTTCCCCAAAATTCCCTATTTTCCCACAAATTGTCAAAACTTCCAAACGGAAAAATTACAACGGGGTTCAGCAATTTCAATGGTTCACGATCCTTAGAAAAACCATAGCCGTATTGACCCGAAAAATTTTACTATACCGGGCAAAATTAATTAGACTAACCGATTGACGGGGGAAAAACCCGGTAATAATGAATTCAAATCTAATTGCCGTTTAAAATTTCTCCAGTGAATAGAAGTGTTAAACAGGGTGAGTCTCTTTTGGTTTTCTGTATTTATGTTTATGGCAAAAATCAACCTTTCCAAATGTGTATGTGACTATAAAAAGTATCTCCCAAAAGTTTCAGATTACAAAGATCTCAAAAAAAAGAAATTATTGTAAGCTGTTTGTAGCAATTGATTTCAAAAATTGTTCTTCTAGTAAAATTAGTTCTATTGTGTAAAACTGCAGAATTATCTGCCAATACGCTACATTAGTTTTCATTGTAGGAATATTGTTGCCTATCATTCGTCCATGACGATTGAAGGGTTGTGAAGTTTTATTAAATACCTATAACATTCTTAACAATTTATGAGTGCATTCTTTTTTTTTATTTTCTGGTATGAATAACCTTTCGAATCTTTTTTGAACGGTAGTATTTCCTGAATAAACAGCCCATGTTCCGGTATTTAAAAAAGAAAAGAACTCAGATCTGAGCCTTTTGGAACCCCAGTTTCAGTATCGACCCTCTTCAGACAGTCGATTGCTCTTAATACTGTTTTCCCAACCTAACGAATAATGTCAGTATTACAGGTGTGGTGGGTTAGTTCCAACACCCGTAGTCAGAACAAAAAGGTTTTACAACCATAACTCAAAACAACGGAAGAATCCTATCAATCTTCCAATCAAATTTAACCCCATATAACCCTTTCGGGGTTTAAATTTCCAAAACTACTAAGGGTTTTTTTTATTTGTAATAAAGACCCCAAATACTAATTTCCATGATCCTAACTTAAGCTAACTATATAAACTTTCAGCTCTAGACTTCACCACTTTGGCGTTTCATTTTTTAAAAAACCCCGGATTACATTCTCTTTATTTTGGGTGAAAAAAAGCCAAAATACTGTTTTCCATGACTTTCAGTCTCACCTCCTTCTCACCCACCTCTTAACTCCTTGGGGTGGAATTGGAGAATAAATCATCCTGAATCCTGATACGACCCTGTCGGAGATGAACTGAACTGTCAAGACCAGGCTTGTTTTTTTTCCGCCATATGACTGTTGTGTTATTTTCACGATTTGTTGTGTTAAATCTAGCTAACAACAAAAATTGGAAATTTTTTTATACCAAAAAACAATGTCGAAAGCTCGTTCCGAGCCATGTATACCGGTGTTTGGTTGTAATAGCCAGGATAACGTGAATTCCAACCCCTCCCTTTCACAAGTTTCCTGAAAGAATAGTACTCCATTTATAGAGCCACTAAACTTGGACTCCCGGGGAAAAATTGACAAAGATATAAGGCTTGAATACATCATCTTAAACTCAAAAAAACCAGGCTCCCAATTTGGGGAGGGGGTATGTTCTCCTCATTTCACAGGGATGATTTCATCTTACCAGGTGAGTACAATGAAATCCAATTGCCAGTATGCCTATCTATTCATTTCAATGTGAATTTTTTATTTAATTTTAACAACAGACCCCAAAGTGTATGATAAGAAAAACATGGTTTGTTAAAATGTAATTTTTCACCACTTGTCTTTGTAACTTCTGTCAATGTCTGAACTGGTGCGTCTTTTTGTAGACTGGGGGTCTAGTTTTTTCATTGTATACTAGGAAAAATAATCGATGGCAGTCACCTAGAGGAATCTTATTTTGTTTTTACCTCTTCATATAGAATTAAAATGAGGTAATGATGATTTCCAGTTATTGCAACGCAAAAGCGTAGGCTGAAAAGAACAGCTTTCCCAAGTTCAAATTTGCCAAACGAGAAAAAGGGATCAAAGCGTATATCTCAAAAGAAGACCAGCACGGGAAAAGAACTGATAGTCCTCGTTCAAAAGTATAGAAACTTTAGATATTACGAAAGAAGTGCCACAACACTTGTGAATAAAGGGTTTACAGAGAAGGTAGGATTAGTTTGAATAACAGTTTATTTCAATCTGAAGTGCAGACAATACATATGCAATTTTCTAAATGCTAGTAGATTAGTGTTTTGGGGGAGTTCTCTAATTAAATCTTCAAGACTCAATTTAGAGTAGTAATCATTACCAATCAAAAATAATTTGCTTTACTACTACTGAAAAAATTATAATGAAAAACTGCAGATGAAGGCGCTGAAGCTTTGCTTGAACTTTATAATCGAGGGGACAAAAGTTTCAAAAAAAATGAGAAAAGGCGTTCAAGTGAAGAGTGGAGACTTGGTGAATTCCTTCACTAATATCAAAAAACTTCAAGTGCCCAACTGACTACAATGACTGGTTTACCATCTTTTGAACTTCTCGGAACCAATGTAGGAATTGAGCAGTGAGATTTTCAGGAACCGATCAGTAAGCATAACTTTAATTAAGAGAACCCAATCATTTTTACGTTCATTAAATTTAAAAAACAGGTTTGAGGTATGTGGTCTTACCCAGTTCTTTTCAACATAAGTAGTAATATGCAAAATTTGTATTCTATGAAACGTTGATAATATTGTATAATTTTGAAAACAACAATTACTTGGCTAACTGAGGATGAGGATATCGAAGATATGCCAAAATGTTCCGCTCCCCAGAATGTCAGAGCAGTTATTGCCCCTGCCGAGATACCAGTTGAAAAATTAAATGTTTGTGTTGTAGATTGAGAACTTATTCTCAATATAAAAAGGAGCATACTATCAAAATCATGACAGCAGTCCTCCTGTTGGTCTCATTACATATATTAGAAAAACATGGTGGAAGGGAGTTCTGAAAAGGGAAAAATATTCAGACAAAGTGGAATAGTTGAAAGTTGGAAGCTTTAAAAAAAAATCATATGGTAGACAAAGGTTTAATAATAACAGATGTACAGATGAATATGGCATAAGGATCATTCAGCCACCCCCTTTTTTTTAAAGGGAAAAAATCACAATTTTCAAAGAAGAAGCTTTATTAAACGCCAAAATTCCAAGGGGGAAGAGTTCACATTGAAAGAGTCAATCAGCGAATAAAAAATTTTTGAGATTTTCGGCAAACCATTACCATATTCTTTGATACCTCAAATTGATAACATTTTTCATAATAGTATGTGCCCTTTGTCAATTTATCAAAACCTATATTTAATTTATGACAATTTCTTCATAAATTCATTTTTTGAATTAGCTTACATTTGTATTTCAATTCTAGAGCAGTATTTCTGATTCCAATAAGTTTGTATCAGATTATTCAAGTTTATTGCAGATTCAATGAAGTATTACCATAAACTGCTAAATTTAAAAAATCTTCAGCGCAGGTACTTCCATAGCATATTCAGAAATTATTTTTTGGTGAAAGTTTATGGAAGTACCATTAGTTTTGAAGTTAGTCTTAAAAATTTGGGATTTGAGCTTATTTTCGAATAAAGTAACAAGTGTTTCAAGGTTTTCGAAAATTCAACCCAAAGCGTTAAAATGGGGGGTCAAATTTTTGAATAGGACTACCGTTAGTTTTAAGTTGGGCATTTAGGGTTTTTTTTTTCAAATTTAAGATATGCGTGTTTCTGTGATTTTGAGAAAATTCAACCCTGGAGGTGTGAAATGGGGGGTTTAAATGGGGATTTGCAGTGAGTTTTGAGGGGGGTCCGTTAGTTTTAGGTTAAGATAATAAAACTTGGTATTTGGGGTCTTTGTTACAAGTAGAGTAATATGTGTTTCGGTGTTTTTTTAGAAATTCAACTCCTAAAGGGAGGAAGTTTGTATGAGGGGTTTCACTAGTTTTCAAGTAAGGGTCATAAAATTTGTATTTGAGGTCTTTGTAACAAATAGAAAATCTTGTTTCAAATTCATCCCCTAAAAGGGTGAAATAGGGGTAAAATTGGTATGGGGTTTCCCAGATAACACAAGGATACCCCTATGGATATCCATTTCATATCAATTCTGGTCGGGTTCCCTGGTTTGAAATGGACATCCATAAGATATCTGACGGTTTTGGGAAATGGATATCCTTCAGAAGATATCATATGGATGCCATAAGATATCCGGAGCAAATATGGATAAGTTTAAATTGCAAGATTGATTTTTATTGTGTCAATTTCTGAGCTTCTTTCATGCTCGTACATATAGATGAATTTTTTGGAAAAAATCTCATGTTTCGTTTTCTACTTGATTTGAAATGGATATCCTTCAAAAGGGGATATCTAGGGATATTGAGTTTCCAAAGCAACCATAAATGAATGTAAATATTCTCGTAGATACACAAATTGTACCTTTTCAAAATATGTTGTCACTGGGGACCCTCTCCCGACCACAGAACGATATACTTGTCTGCGACAGCCTGGCCATACTATACGCATAATTACTGGCGACGTCTGTCATTTTGTTGAGGGGGGGTCGAAGGTCATGCATAGCACTGAATCAAACAAAAGTCGTGTTTTTTCCATTTTCTTTCGTTTTGATACCCTGTTGGTCTGGACATGATGGTTTCATCTGTAGCAATTGATTGTTTCAAAGGGTTTTATATTGGCCGAATACAGGTAAATATCAATCGAAAAGGACATAACCTATAAACATCCATTATTTCCAATGCATTTATGTGTTTTGCTGTTTGGGGTTTCGATATTTTCAGAAATGCTGAAAAGCACCTCGTTACATTGCTACAATCAGAGTTTTCAAATGTCACAGTCTGAATTAAAAATGGTTGTGAATGCCTACAACAGTGGACATGTGATGAAAATGATTCATCAGAAAGGTTCGAACATTTTTCCTATTGATTGCACTGAAAAAAATAGATACTTTCTGGAATATTTGGGAACTGGATCAAGTTAAAAAGCTTATGTAGGTGAGTTGTATGTTTTCTTTTCTCGAACTTTTTTTTTAGGTCCCAAAAATGAAATCTCAAAAAAATGACTGTGGAACGATGCCCTTCTTCCGTCTCCACTAATATGTTTGCCTCAAATATAGCTGGTATGGAGCAAAAAAACTAAAGTGGACAACTAAAAAACTGGCTAAATTTATCACTGGTGAAAAGCCGATTCAGTTGTTAAATTTTATTGATAATTTGTATTGTCTCATAGACACTGCTAGTTCAGTGAGAATGCAAAATTTCCAAGAAAATTTTTTTGTAAAAATTGTTATATATATATATATATATATATATATATATATATATATATATATATATATATATATATATATATTTTATATATATATTTTTTATATATATATATATTATATATATTTTAAAAAGGTATCCAAAAAAGGGAGAGAGAAAAACTATGGCAGTGGTATATATATTATCATCATCCGTGTTCGAATTCAAAGCATAATATTTCCCCAGTATTTTTTGAAAAATTTCCCAGCGTTAATTATACCCGGGGAATATATAATTTCAGAACCCTTTGACCTCAGTGATTCGACAGAAAAAAAAAAAAGCTACTGAAAAATTTTGGAACTTGGCTGAAAAAGGGGCCAAAGAATGGCACCCTGTCACCCTTGGGGGAATAAAGGGAAACACCTGGATGGACAGAAAATAGCATTCTATTTTTTCTTTATTTTTTTGATTATTCTGCATTTAATTTTTTTGTTTTTTTATTTTAGAGTTTACATATACATTTGTTGTTGATAACTCCAAGTTTATGAGAATTTTTTTTGATACCAAAAGTTTATTAATACATTTGTTTTGTTCAATACCATTATTTCATTTCCCTCCAGATTTATTACTATATTTTATCTTCGATGGATATCGAAGGATATCTTTAGAATATCTCTCAAGGAATCTTTCAGATAGCTTTTGAATATCTCTGAAAAGGGTATCTCCTGGATATTCCTGAAAGATATCTTATGGATATCTTTGAAAGATATCTTATGGACATCTGGAGGAAAATCTCATGGATATCCTTGAAGGATATTCTATGGATGTACAGGTTGTTCCACTTTGGACATCCATCGGATGTCCATAAGATATCTTTGGATCCACAATTGGATGTCATAGTATATCCATAAAATTCATGAAAAGGGTGTCCCAAAGGATATCCATTGGATATCCATGTGTCACCTGGGGCGGGGTTACAAATGAAGAAATTTTATATATATATATATATATATATATATATATATATATATATATATATATATATATATATATTATATATATATATTAATAGTTGATTTTGTTTTTCATGTTTGACCACATTCACAGTATACAGAATATATCAAAAAACTGTGAATCCCCGAGATCACAAAGCATCCCTTTTATTGGCACAATGGGCATTTGCCAATGAAAGGGGAAATTATTTTATTTGGTTTTTTTCAAGTTTTTCAAAACATTCGGAAATTACTTTAAATGTATTGGTTAAATGATACTTTATATCAAAATTGAACATGGGACACTTTACAACCTCTGGTTATTTGATAAAAATATAAAGTGAAAATGATTGTTTTTTTAATTTATATTTAAAACCTCTTGATTTTTTCATTAAAAAAGAGTTATTGTTTATCCTTGAAAAAAAAATATCAAACTTTTTTTTTTCACAGTAAAAGCATTTATTTCTACGAAAAATAATTAGCAATGCATTTCGGCATGTATTTTGCCATTTCAAAGGGTCTCTAAAATTACATAAAAACGATACCATTGTAAAGTTGATGAAGGCTTCCCCAAAACAAAAAAAAACATCAGTGACTTACACAAACATTTTAATTTAAAATGTAAATTGATTATTATAACATAAGTTATTGACTAAATTAATCAGTTGACATTTTAACTTCAATTGTTTGAATCAGTGATATGTTTATTTTGTGGTACGTCTATCAAGTTACGATAGTCACTGTATCGTTTTATGTATATTTAAAAACCTAGATAAAAACTCTCAAATCATTTCCTAAAATACATGTTTTTTACTGTAGAGTAGACTTCATTTTATCTACTAATTAATTGGAACTCCACCTGACATGGACTACTTTCATAATCTTTTTTTTTCATGTTCATCTAGCATCTGTACAGTTTACTCAGAATGGATCAAACAACAAATTAATTCTTCAATGAAGTGGGGATATAACTTACCTTACCATTGGGATAATCGCCGAATTATTATTTGTTTGAATGGATTATTTATTACATGTACCAATAGATGTTCTAAATATTACTGAATTGATACTTTCATTCGACACTTTGAACAAGATACCCTCAATGTTGAGATTCATTATTGTATTGAATGGATTATTGTATTTAGCAAATATTACTTATTGTATCGATATTTTTTTTTAAACTTTTCTAACTAGATTTATGATGTAGATATTCTTGATGTTGAATTAATGTATTGAATGGATCATTACATGTACTGATAAATGTTCCAAATATTACTGTATCAATACTTGTTTCAACGAAAATTAAGATGTAGATATTCTTGATAATGTGTTATTGCATGTATTATTGTTTTTCTTGATTGTGAATTTTACAAATGAATTTGATTTTGCTTGAGTGTTTCTGTTGTATATGCATTCTTGGTGAATTTTGGTTTGAAATTTTGGGTTGAGTTTAATTTCGAAAATATTTGCATTTGTTGAGATTTCGAGTTGTTTGTAGGTTTTGATGTCGGTTAAAGTTTGTTTTCTTGGGATTGGGTATAGGGGTAAAATCAAATAAAATGGTGATTTATTTATTATGTGAAAGTCGAAAAAAGAATGTTGTAATGATGTTCTGAAAGTTCTTCTTGTAGCCCCTTGCATGTGGGTGGGAAGTATTTTCGGGGTCGAAAATATGGTCCTGTCTGACATTTTCGCATCGATTTATAATATAAAATAAATTCATATTCTGTACCTGTAGTGATTGTTTCAAGAAAGGTTGGGGATGTCTTAGTTTGTGGGAGACAAAATGTTCATGTGAAATGCAGAGTGAGGTGCTTAGATTGGAAGAAACGCTAGATTGTACCTGTATGTTATTTGTGCATGTTGCTTATATGTAGGGAAATAAATACAGTAAGATTATTTTAGATAAAAACGGGGAGACAAGTTGAACACTAAATTAATATTACCCTGATTAAAAATTATATTGGAAAAACAAGTGTTATTTTTGATATAAACAAATTTCATGCAACATTTTGTTAAAATAAACTGTCTCAACTTCTGCAACATTATATTGCTATACGATTCATCATGCTTGATAACTATATTCAAAAGTCTTTGGAATAACTGGAATATAAAATGAAATCACATTCACCCAGGTTCAGGATAGCCTTTTCCAGTTGAACCTGGCAATAATATGGATTCTTTTTCCTAAACGTTAACCGATCATTATCGATTAGCAAGTAGCTGAATCATGAACGAATTCAATAGCGGGGTTTTGTTTTACCTAGAAAAACAGTGTACTGAGAAACTACTTATACAATTATTGACTACTAACCTATGAAAGGGCACTTGATTTCCAGTAGTATCACAGGTAGTCCATTTTTTAACAACAACCCATCTGGGAATAAGCCAGTCATGGCTGCTCTTTACAAATTACCACACCAATTTCTTTGACATTTTAACTATTCCTCAAAGCCTATGACGCTCTTGCCTCTGACTCAGTATTGATCCCTTACCTGGTGAACCTATTCATAAAAAAAATATATTTTTTTTTAATTATCACACACAAACTTGTGCTACGACAAAGGGCTCAAAATGACCAAAGCAAATTGGGGGGGATATTCAGAGTTGATTGAAATTGCTGAATACAACAAATGGACATACTTTTGCAGAATCCTTTGGGCCAAAATATTTTACTGCTTTTGAATGCCAATCACCTCCTTTATAAGCAAATATTCCATAGCATCGAGAGCCAGTAATCGAAATGTTCTCTCAAACTTCCACAATAGTTTGTCTTTCAAAGTTTCCTTTGCAATTTCAATACAATTATTTCTCTCAATGCTTTGGTATATTTGTTTGCGGGATACTCTGGGTTGGAATGACTTCTGGGAGGTTTTGATCACAGAGGACATCTCTGCAGTTTAAAATGGCCTCCAACTCTAGGTCATCCCTATTGAAAATCATGAAATTATATTGAATATAAAATTAACCCACACCAACCGGTGCTTTTACAATGCCGATTTGGAACAGCAGCACATAATCTTTCTAAAATATTGATTTGATTTTCTTCAGTGACAGGAACTTCTCTCATACATGAACAATTTCTAATGGGTGGTATGGTAGATATGCAGTCCGTATCAATTAAGGGCTTTGGGTGGTAATTTTCTAAAGCTCTTGATTTTCTTTCACGGGAAAAGCTCTTCGAAACCCAAAATGCTCGGGAAACAGAAAAAAAAAGAACAAAAAAAAAACAAAACGACAATTAAAGGAAATTTTTTGGATTTATATCCAATTACAATGGCTTAGTGTTTTTAACACTATATTAAATACCACCTGGAACACAGACATAGAATCGCTACTGCTTGCACCTGCTGGACTGACCATTTTTAAAAGGTACAAGTGCTTCCACCACAGAAACAACACATTCTTAATTCCCTTAAACTCCTCCGTTCATCATTGGATTATCAAGTCCGCTGCTTTTAAACAGAGTGCAAATTTTTGAGATTTTTGGGATATTTTCTGTAATCCCCACATGACAATGTGGCCAGCGTTCAAAACTGCCTGTCCTTCATTGATGCATGTGAGTTTGGAGTAGCCTCAAATACATGAACAACTTGTCTATTCCTAGGTGGAAATTCATTTGATTATCTAAAAATATATAATATTAGTAAATAAGATTGAATTGATCAGTTGATCCTGGAAAACTCAAAAGGGAAAAAATATAAAGTCAACCCACCAAAATTTCGAACAATTTAAAACCCAAAATGAACAGGTTAGGAAAATTGAATATTTCAACAAATGGGGGTATTGCCCGTTTCAATGCACAAATAGTCTCTATTAAACGTTTCTCAGTCACAATATATTATCCACCACATCACTAAAGAGTTCTAAATGTTATTAAACGCACAAATAAAATGTAAACCAAATTCAAACATTACTGAAGCCTGTTCAATGCCGCCATTTGTGAAAACGTGGTGCCCTCATCGGTCGATTTCCTTCCCAATATAAAAAATACGCTGTCAAAATTTCGCTTTTAGGTCCAGCGGTTTGATCGGGGCCCTGATGATCGTTGAGTGTTTGTTTGGCGCCGACTCAAAGTTGATTCTAAGTTTAGTAGTTTGTTATCAAGACTAAAAAAGTTCTTTTTATTTTTCGCTTTTCAGTTTCTTTTTTCGACGGTTTGATTATTTGCTAAAATTTTTTATTGAGCATCCTGCTCCCTATACCCTCGATATCAACTTCCGGATTTTTAAATCGGTAAAAAAACGGTGATTTTTTTCGCCCTTTTCTCGGTTGAAAATTGTTTTTTTGAATCTGTTATTTTTATCAAAACCACAAAATATGCTAATTCAAATAATGTTTTTCCTAAGATTGAATTCATCTTATTTTCGGCCGAAAAAACTATAAAACAATTTATATATCGAAGTATATTGTTGATAGAAAAATAAAATTTCCCAAAAAATTTTGTTATTTTTTTAATATATGAATCTACTGATATTTTCAATATGTAGTAATTTTTTTTCTTCCTTGTTTCAACCCAAAACTAAAAAAAACGTGTGAACAATACATAAGTATACGTTATACCAACGAAAATTATGGTTAAAAATTGACATCATTCGGATAGGTCGGTGCTAAATTTAACAAATGTTAATTTTATGTCACATCTTCGTTCGATTCCCCAATATTGGAAAAACTTCAAAAAATTGAAATTCTGTTGGCATATCAAGGTATGAATGAATAAAAAGGTAGATGAGTTTTTTTATTCCCAAAATCACCCCGGAATAAAAATTTTGGGGGAAAAACATTTTCTTGAAATTGCATTTCAAAATAAGGATTATATTCAATTAACTTACTCTGAAAATGTAAGCGTGATCATATTTTCAAAAAATATTTCGTGAATTTCTTGCATCGATTAAAAAGGGCGCGATCCATCTGGTCAAATTCTCATGCATAATTATCTCTTGAATGGTCTTTGGTATGTTATTGATCATTGCGAAAAACAAACAACAGAATATCAAAAAAGCAATTATCTCCTTTATTCGGGGAAGACTTAAAATTCCGGGCCCCTACGAAAAAAAATTAAAATACTAGGGTTAAAATCAAACAAATATTCACGGAAAAAAAAATAATAAAATCAGATCATGGATAAAAAAGGGAACCTCCCCCTTTTTCCGTGGGGAGGAAGTTTTCTGTTATTGTTAAAAAATGGGGTGACATAAAGTTCTTGGGGAATGTGAAATTCGTTTTGAAATTTTTCAGGACCGGAAAAGCACTTTTAAAAATTTTTTAGGGTTTTGGGAACTGTTGGTGTTCTACTTATCCCCAAAAAGAAATCAGGATGTCTCCTCCCCCAATCCCTGTCAGGACTGCTATCATGTATCAGGAACTATATAGATGGGGAAAATAAAATTTTTGGGGTCCGTGGATATGTTATCTTTAAAAAGGTAATATTGGTTTTGTTTCCCCAAATGATGGGTTTAAATTCAATTTTTTTTTTTTTGTAAAATTTTTTTTACGTGGCACCCGCGGAATTTTATTTCGATCCCCTTTTTAAGCTTTTTTTTTTCTATCGCCTAGATACATTTTTTTTTTCCTTTTTTTTCTTTGGGGTTGGTGCAAAAATTGTCACTTTTCCTGTTTATATTTATTTGCATAATTTAAAATACAATTATTTTTCCCTCTTATCATTATTTACAAATTTCAAAAATAATTGCTTCTGATAATCTCATTGCTACTCTACCACAATTTCCAATTTTACACCTGACCATCTATTCCTGATTGGCTTTTTTTTTTATGAAGACATTTCTTTTTCCCCATCATTGGCTATTTTTTTTGTCAGCTCGGGTTTCATATACTGTATGTTTCAAATTTATAAATTTGTTGATTACTTTTTTATTCCTGAAAGTTTTGAAAATTTGGACTTTTATTGTCTTTTGAGCAATTATGAGTTATAATAATTTTGACAGTGTATGAAATTGATTGTTTTATAGTATTTTGACATTTTATCTATCCATATTCTACCTAGGCTCACAAAATACCTAGAATTTCAAAAGTTATTCACAAACAAACTCTTGAAACCATTAACCACCCCAAGTAATTATTCTTTTGGGGGTTTTAGTCTTTAAAATTCAAAACCCGGTAAAAAAAAAAATAACTTTAACAATATATATATATATATATATATATATATATATATATATATATATATATATATTTTATTTTTATATATATATTTATATATATATATATATATATATATATTTTTGTTGAATAGTTTCTCGGGTTTCTTTCGCGTTCTGTGTTCTTGGTCCTCAAATGGTCTGTTTTCCGACATTTCGGCAAATTACTTTTGCCATCTTCAATTGATGTCAACTTCATTCGATTGTTTCGAACTCGACTGATGTTTCCGTGTTGTGCTCCTCAATTTGTAATGGTGGTTTGTCGATTGTGCACGATGTCACGAGGGGTTTTTCCCTTTTTCGCGCCCTGTTGTGTGTAGAGCTGGAAGACGTTGGGGGATGCGTTGTTAAAATCGTCCCCGGTGATTTCAATTCTGCAGATGGGTTTTCCCTTTTTTTTCTTTTCTGCTTTGGGGGCCCCGGAAGGGTCGTGGGACGCCCCGTTCCCAAAGGTCACCAGGGTGCCCTGGGTAAACTCTCTGCTGGAAGCGTGTTTTTATCACCTTTTGATGTTGTGTTATTGAGTAATTTGTAGAGGGGTTTCCTTTGGTTGGTAGTTTTCCCCCGTCACCCATATCCTTTTTTTCATATTATTTGGTCTTTTTTCTTTTTCGTTTTTTCCCCTCGTCTTTCTTGAAAAAAATTTCCCCCATCATTTCCAAGGGGGGGAATTTCATTGAAGTTTATGCTGTGTACATTGTCAGTACATGTTGGAATATTGACGATGTGGTCCCCTTTTTTTTCGTATAGAAATATTTTTTTTCCTTTTGGGATGTTGATTCTTTTTGTTTTTTTTTGGGCCCATGTACCCCTTTTTTAAATTTCCAATAATTTTATAGACTCCTTCGCCTTGGGGGTGCCCGAGAACACATTTTTGAATATTTTTTATTCAACAATTTTTCGTTATCCCCTGTATCAATTTTTTTTTTAGAAACACCAATTTCAGAGGGAAAATAGAAATACATGTCACTTGATGTCGGGTTTGACAAGAATATTAGTTTTTTTACAAACTTCCAAAAAATTTTTTGTATTTTGGGCGCCCCTTTAGGAATGAATTACGTATTGAAGTTTTGGCGAGTTTCTTCCCAACCAGTGACCAAGAGAACGGCGGGTAGTTTTCGTCCCTGACATTTTTTGGGACCGTTTTAAAGGGCTTGGGGACGTATATTTTTTGAGGGGTTTACGGGCATCCGTGTTCTTAAAACAAACTTTTTGGGGGATTTGGGGTGGAGGTTTCAAATAAAACACGCGTGGGTTTTACCAAGTTTGTCATTGTGAGGGGGGAGATGGAGCCCAAAATTTAAAAACATAGGTCCGTACTTCTTCCGCATTCACGAAAAAGGAAAAAGGGGTTTGGGGTCAACTGATTACAGCCAAAACGGACATGGGATTGGTAGTTGGGGGAAAACGCAGAAATATTTTTGCTCTAGTTGATCAAAGCGAAGTTTATGGACCCCCCCTAGCGCAAGATGCAAAAGGGGGAGGATCGGGGAACCCCCAAATGAAGCAGCGATGTCTATGGGTTAAAATTTACTAAGTAAAAAACCCCCGTTTTAAAAAAGGGGGCCTGCGAAAAAAGTAAAAATTACCCAGTCCCGAAAAACTATCTACAAGATATCAAAACGGGGAAGCGTAAATTTAAAAACCCTACATTGAATTAAAAAAAAATTTAGGGAATATTCGAGAATGGCTTTTTTGGGCCAATTTGGGGAAAAAATTCCCGGGGCCCCGACATTAAAAATGATAAAATTGAATATTTGTTAAGCCACAGTTCCTTGTAGAGAGCAAGACAAGGAAAAAGTTTCCCCTGAATAAAAATTAAAAAAAACATTCAAAGCCCCAAATCCGTTTTGCGGGGACGATTTACAAATTGAAGTCTATGTCAGAGAGTTACTAAAACCATTTTGAATAATGCAAACAAAATCGGATCTCCACTCTATATGACGGTTGAAACACAGTTACGGGTTTCAAACTTAGGAATAACTTCAAAAAGGGCAGCAATGCTATATCCATTGATTGAATCTTGTTTCCCAAAGTTTAAGATTTTGGGAAAGATAGGGGGTTTTCAAGGGGCCCGTAGAAGTGATGATGAGATCATCGTTCCTGAAGATTCCACATTGTTTCTCGTTTGAAGGGTCTTATGATTTTTTTGAAAATGAAATTAAAAAACGAACAACGCATTTCTTTAGCACAAGGGGTTGAACTTTGTTCAAATAATGTTTTACGAATGATCGTAAAAAAAAAGATAAATCAAAACCTATTGGACATTATCTACTGCGGCGGGGAAAAAAAATTTGCGGGCAAACAGTTTTTGGGGGGGACCACGATGGGAGGATGTTTCGGCTAAAATTGAGTTTTTTTCAGAAGAAAACACACTATCGGAAAAAAAAAAGCGTGTTTTCGTTGTCTCAAAATAGGTCATTTTTAGGAGGTGTCGGAGTAGTTTGAATGTGTTATATGCGGCAAATCCCCGTAATTTTAATGTTGAATTTTTGAAAAAAAATAACCCGGATCAATTTTCTGGAAGTAGAGAAAAAGAGGGAAAAAAAACTGAAAATCGAACGAATCACACCAGCGCACATGATTTTTTGCAAACACTTCGTGAAAAAAAATCATTTCCCGGGAGATCGATCTCAATAGTTTCTCATTGATAGTGGTTCGCAACTTTCACGTTTGAAATTGACTGTACTTCGGGATATGTCCCAAACGGAAGAATGTATTAAATGCTTTTTGGGGGGGGTACACAAACTTCGAACAGCGACAAAATTTTTTGGATATAAAATTAAAACAGGATGACTATTCATGTATGAGGCTCAAACCCCTCGAGGTCAGATCAACCGAAGATATGTAATGAAATACCTTCCATATTTTATGGTATGGAGGGAAAATTTGGGAAAACATTATATTGATCACATGATACTCTGGGTTTCAGACCCAATTGAAAATTTCATTGGTGCTGATGTCGCTGGAAAGTTCTATACGGCCAACTTTCCTGACATGTGGTTTAGTAGAGGAGACTTTGTTGGGATGGACACTCATGAGAAAAGTTCCATCAGATCTGCCAAACTTCAGTAGACTTTGAAGTTCACCACCTTTGTGAAAGATGCATCATTACCAAAGATGGGAATTAGACGTATTAGGGTTTAAGAGCCAGAAAAAAATCGCGCAAATCGACAAATGAAGAAAAAGAACTTTTCCCCAAAAAACGATCAGGGTTGTTTACATGTTAAAAGGTTAGTTGCCATGGCTGGATGGACATCCCCCAAATTTTCCCGATAATTATGTCGGGAAAAAAAAACTTGAATCCACTTTGAAAAAACTGAAGAATGCAACTTATCGCTTTTTGATCAGGTCTTAAAGGGATGGTTTTCAAGAGGAAATTATTGAACAGGTCATAAAACTGAGATTGACGCCCCTGTTCATTATTTACCCCAGACCGGTGATCAAAGAAAGTAGTTCAACACAAAAAAGACCAGTATTTGACGCTTCGTCACATGAAAAAGATAAACCCGAGAAACCATTTTCTGAAAAAAAAGGGGAACTTAATGAACTGATACCAACTATTCTCCAGGTTTTGGGAACAAATATTCGGGGGCGTATCGGATATTGGAAAGCCTTCCACAGATAAGTGTTATGAAGCAGATAGGGAATTTCCGTTTTGGGGTTGATCAAGATGGAAATGCAATTATCGTCACAAAAGTTGTATTTGGGGGAACAGTAGTCCCTTTTGCTTGGCGCTACAATCAATCATATATAAAAAATTGAAGTAAATGTACGGGGGCTGATGTCTTATATTTCAGTGACACTATTGAGAAACTAGCCAGGAGTTTTTTGTAGATAAATTTTGTAACGAGGTTCCCGACGGAAAAAGTAAATTCATTAAAAGGGGAAATCTCCTTTTGGCCGACAAATTTGATTTACGAGGGTGGGAGTTCCCCAGAATATCAAAAAGATACATCACTTGTTCCGTACTTTCTTAAATGGAATAAAAATAAAGACACATTAAATATCAATGAAGAATGTCTCAAAGGTGTCGATAGTACAAGATGAGATTATTACGAAAGGCTCTACTTTCTATGGCTCAGCGTATATTTTATCCATTGGGTTTCTTATCCAGTTTGATTGGTCCAAAATTTTTACTTCAAGAACTATGGGAGAAAAAAAATATGGGATATACCCGGGGGGAAAATATTGCCGATAATTTTGTAAGGGGCTAAGGGCTTCCAAACTACTGGGGATAAAATTCCGATGGATCTTGGATCAGATGGGCCGATGATTGGGGCAACATACATTCTGTGATGCAAGTAAAAAAGGGCCCATTCTACCGTTTTTTTTTTTGAGGGTAGCACAAAAAGCCAAGTATCTATATTTTTTTCCGCTAAAAAAGGGGTAGCACCATTGAAGATTATATCCATACCAGATTGGAGTTGATGGCGCAACAACGGGGCTAGGTTGTATGCTTCGGTTCAAGGAGATTTCCAGAGATAGACTGTTTTTTTTTGGGGGGACTCATCGACTGTGGTTTCATGGATTCGCCTATGAAGAATGGGCCCCTTTTTTTGGAATCGAGGGGGAAATTCGCACGTTGACATCGATTAAGACATGGAGACATTAAGGTTCCCAAACCCAGCCGATCTACCCCCCCGTGGTTGTTCAGCTAAACAATTACTTGAATCCCGATGGTGGGGGGCCTTGGGTATATGCGAACCCCGTTTTGGGCCAGGAAAATATGGAATGTAATGAAGAGGAGATTGTGGGGGAAAAGGGAAAAAAATGTCATCCAACTTTGTCAATTTGAGTTCTGATGATTGGGAATTTTAACTTTTTTTCAAAATAACGCTTTGAGAACAATAGCATGGATATTTCGATTAATATGGAACACAAGATATGAAAATATAAAGAATCAATGCCAGTTGACTGTTGAAGAAATCGACGCGAAGTGTTTATTTTCAAAGTTGTTCAGCATGAAACATTTCACAACGAAAAAGATAAAAAAAAAAGTAGTTTGAACGCCTTCCGTGATGAAAAATGGGCTCATTCGATTGGGATTCCAATCTCCCGGCGGAACGATGTTATGACTTTGCTTTCCATTTTTTTGCCAGGCAAACATCCGGTTGTAAATAAGTTAATTTAAAACATGAAAAACCAGTCATATAGGCACCCAGGGGCTACTGAGTTTACTCAGGCAAAAAAAATTGGGTATTTGGTGGACGTCGTTTTTTCGGTCGGTAATATCAAAATTTATCTGAAAAAAACATCGTGTCAAACATTAAGATGAAAAACACCCCCCTTACCAGTGGATCGGGTTCGTGATGCCGTGGATCGAAGTCACGAGGGGTTTTTGGGGCCCTTATTCCTAAAGACTGGGGAAAAAGTTTGGGTGTGTTTGTTCAAGGGCCGGGATCGGGCGCATCTAGAACTTTCTATTTCACGCCTACCGAATTTTTAAAACTCTTCGACGATTTGTCGCGCGACGTGGACGATCAAAGACAATATATAGTGATAATGGAAAAAAAGTCGGAACGAAAAGCCCGAAACTGAATTGGGGGACAATTACCAATATGTACAGGCAGAGGATTAAATGGCATTTTAATCCCCTACGCGCGTGGTGGGCGGATTTTGGGGGGAAAATTTTCGGTATTTTAAAAAAGGGCTTTTTCGTAGAGTTTTTTGGCGGCCTTTTTGTTATGAAGAACTCTTGACTCTAATAGGGAAAGTGAGTCAAATCAATTCTCCCCCCCTCATTTTTTATATCAAGTGATCCAAGAGACTTGGTTGCTTTGACCCCCCCAATGTTTCTACGGGGTCGAGCAGAATATGGAATGCCCGATTGTGAACCCTCGACAGTGAGTCTCTGTCGTAGAATACGTCAAAAAAAAAAATTGGGGAAGAAAGGAGAAGATTTCCAATGAATATTTAGCCAACTGAAATGACGCAGAAGTAAAGTATGCCTTTGAAGCCACAGTCGGTTTTGTTCTATTGGAAACATAACGATAAACGTATGGATTGGCCGCTTGGACGAGTTGTTGAGCTGATACCTGGTAATGACCAACGAGTACGTTTGGTACGAGTTGAAACCGCAAGAGGACAGTTACTGAGACCTCTGCAGAGAATATACCCATAGGAGTGTGTTGATGTTAACACATGTGATGATGGTATCACTCTTCCCAGTGTGAAGAAGATGCCAAATAGACGAACCAACGAAAATTCATTAGGATCGACTCAGAAGAAGATTCTCATGAAAATGAGTTTACCGATAATAATGCGGGAGTGTCTGATATCAATTTTGGTATCAAAGCAGAGCACCTGAATCAAAGTTTTACGCGTAGTGGTCGTGAATCTAAGTTACCTATCAGATTTAGATCGAATTAATGTTCTTATATTATTTGATAGTGTGTCTCTTCTCATTTGAGTCACTATGATTATCATAACGTTCCTCAAATGGGAGTATATCAGCACACAGTAATTTTGAATATTTTCATTTTAACAAGTTTACGTTATCTCTGTATCAATTTTATTTTAGAAACACTCAGTACAGAGAAGATAGAAATATATGTCACTTGATGTCAGCTAGACAAGAATATTAGTATTTTACAATCTTCCGAAAATATTGTATTTTGGGCGTTTCCTCACGGAATAGAATTACGTTTGTGAAGTTTTCAGGAGTTTACTTCGAACCAGTGACCAAGAGAACGGCGGGTAGCTTTCGTCTGGTCACGACAAGTAGTATAAGGTCCTCGGGGTTTGTGAGGGTGAATCTTATCGTACGGTCTGTTGTGAACGTTGTAGGATATTGTGCCGGTGAATAATTCTACTGATCCTACCGTTGTACCCTTTAGGTTCCGTAGGAATATTTTGCCAATCCGAGTTCCTGAACCTCTCATTGTTTCGTTTGACTCTAGATACTGCGTTGATAGTTCTCTTGGAGTATCCATTCTCAAAATACCACTCAGTACACTAATAACTCGATCAAGAAAATTGGCGGAAAACGAGCACATAAAAGAGTAGTTGCATAAAATTGAAACGACCCTCCAGATGAATGGATACTCCAAGATAACTATCAACGCAGCATCTAGAGTCAAAAAAAAACAACGAGAGGTTCAGGAACTACGGATTGGAAAAATATTCCTAGCCATACATAAAGGGTACAACGGATAGGATCAGTAGAATTCTTCACCGACAATAACATTTTACAACGAATATTCCCAAGGACCGTATACCACTAGAGTGCCAAGGAGTCTATGAAATACCATTTGAAAATTGTGAAAAGACGTACATAGGCCACACAAACAGAAGAATCAACATCCGCAAAGAGGAACACAATATTTCTATACGAAACAAGGAGACCACATCGCCACTATTCCAACATGTACTAGCAACAGGACACAGCATGAACTTCAATGAAACTTGAACATTGGCAGGTGATGAGAATTTTTACTCAAGGACGAGAGAAGCCATCGAAATCGAAAAACGACCACATAATATGAACAAAGGGGATGACAGTCGAAGACTATCAACCATATGGCGAACTATCTTGACTCACCGACAAATTAATCAACAACAAAACATCAACGGCGATGGAACATCGACGCTTCCAGAGAGTTCACCCAGCAATACCCATTGCGACCTAGCAACGGCGTGTCCAATAGAGATCTTCTCCGGCTCCATTCAAAACAGAACACGAAAGAAGGATACCGACTGTGACGATCATGCACAATTGTGCAACACCGATGGCGATCTGGCAACAACGCATCCAACAACGTCTTGCGGCTCTACACGAAACAGGGCGCGAACAAAGAAGCCGATCGTGATGATCGTGCGCAATCAACTAACCACCATTACAAATTGAGGAGCAAAACACGAAAACATCAGTTGAGTTCGAAACAATCGAATGAATTAAACATCACCTGAAGATGGCAAATGTGACCAAGAACACATAAAGCGTACAGAAACCCGAGAAACTATCTCAACACTCACGCAAAAAAAACTAGGATGAAACATATACCATATATATATATATATATATATATATATATATATATATATATATATATATATAATAATTAAATTTTTTTTCCTTTTAGATCAAATACATTAATAGGAATCGATAAT